>JAHHUM010001756.1:738438-748438 GCA_036173005.1 Crenichthys baileyi
TTTTTTGAATCAGCTGAAGGCTTTTAACTGCATTTTGTGGACATCCTGACGGTAAGGAATTACAATAGTCCAGCCTTGAAGTAACAAATGCATGGAGTAGTTTTTCAGCGTCACTCCTGCATAGGATATTTCTAATTCTGGCAATGTTCCGGAGGTGAAAGAAGAAAATCCTAGAAACCTGTTTAATATGGGATTTAAATGACATGTCCAGGTCAAAAATTTTTTTTTACTTTATGACTGGAGGTCAATTTAATGCCATCCAGGTTAAGAAAAAAATGTAAAGTCATCCGAGGTTTTATGTCTTCAAGACATGCTTGTAGTCTATCTAACTGGTTGGGCTCATCAGGATTTAAGGATAAGTAAAGATGAGTATCATCAGCGTAACAGTGAAAATGTATCCTATGCTGCCTGATAATTTTACTTATTGGAAGCATATATATAGTGAAGAGAATTGGTCCAAGTACTAAACCCTGTGGTACTCCACAATTAACCCTGGAGTTTAAAGATGATTTATCATTTACATCAACAAACTGGAATCTGTCAGACAAATAAGATTTAAACCAGCCTACAGCATATTCCAGCCTTTCTAAGAGAATATTGTGATCGACTGTATCACATGCAGCACTGACATCTAACAGGACAAGTACATACACAGGTCCATTATCTGAGGCTAGGAGAATATCATTAGTGACTTTCAGCAAAGCTGTTTCAGTTCTATGATGAGCTCTGAAGCCTGACTGAAACTATTCAAACAGGTCATTGCTGTGTAAATGCTCACAACATTTGATTAGCAACTATCTCAAGAATTTTAGATAAGAACGAAGATTGGATATAGATCTGTAATTTTTTAAGTCATCTCGATCAAGTGAAGGTTTCTTAAGTAAAGAGGGAACACTTCCTTGAATAAATTGGTTGGGATTGGGTCTAACATACAAGTTGAAGGTTTAGATGAAGTTCATATTTCTGATAACTCAGGAAGCTCCACAGGATAAAAACAGTCCAAACACAGATCAGGTTCTACAGTTACTTCCAATGTTGTCTCACTTGCTGAGGATGAAGTAATCATCTTTGGGAGTATGTCAAAGATTTTATTTTAATAGAATCAATCTTATTTAAGAAGAATCCCATAAAGTCATGACTGCTGAGAGCTAAGGGAATGGATGACTCAACAGAGCTATGACTCTGTGTAAGTTTAGCAACTGTACTAAAGAGAAACCTAGGATTATTCTTGTTCTCTTCTATTAATGATGAGAAATAAGCTGTTCTGGCTTGGCAAAGTGTCTTTTTATACAACAGTAGGCTATTTTTCCAGATTAAGTAGGAATCCTCTAGGTGTGTAGAGCGCCATTTTCTCTCCAATTTTCTAACATTGTGCTTTAAAGTACGCATCTCTGAATTAAACCAGGGAGCCAGCCTCCTATGAATAATTACCTTCATTGTATAATGCACCACGCAATGATGAAGTAACACTATGAACAAGAGAATCAATTTGTGAAGGGAAAGAAACAAAATTATTGCCCTCCACTGTGTTTATATGTGATAATGAGGAAATTAAAAGTGGAACAGATTCTTTAAAGGTTGTTTCAGCATTGTCTGATAATTATCTACTATAATGAAATTTTATTTCAGGTGTGGAGTACTCGGTTAAATTAAACTCAAAGGTTATTAAGAAATGGTCAGACAGCACAGCTTACCTATTAAACAACTCTGAACTGGCCACGATGAAAGACAGATGATCCAAGTACAGCATCCAACCTATGCACAGGTGTCTGTTATGAAATCTTGTATTTCTAACAACAGAGTGAAAACTGCAACACAAATAAGGACCGAAATTTCAATGAGACATTGCGGATTTGGTTACCTTGGCTGTTGCCTTAATGCAGTACAGATATGCATCAATGATCTGTGTAAACCAAAAGTTTTTAAATTAATCAGACACAGCAGTGAAGGATTAAAGTTGTATATAATATTGATGTACTTTCACCTCATCTGAAACCCAGCCCTCTCTTGCTAGTGTTTGAAAAGAGGTATTATAAAGTTTGTATGGTTCCCACAACCGCTTCCACCGGTCCTGTGTCTTTGTGAAGACCAGATTTTTTGGACTGCAACAAAGAACATTTTAAATTAGTCTTATGAATATTTGATAGAAAAAACAACAGAACCGTTTTCAATAAATTTTCAATACGTTTTTTACATTTTCAATAAAGTACACATGCAATCATGACTAGGAATGAGTCATGAGAAACATGCAGCCTAATGACGAACCTGTCGGAACCCACGACCAACAGGTCGGAACTAGCTTATGTGAGTTTCTTTTGCACCTTGTCCTTGAGAACTACTGCTGACAGATACCTTGGGACTGGACTGATCTGGTGCCTGGGGACTTGACAGAGCTGGCGCCTGGGCTTTGGGCTGAGCTGGGACCTGTTGTGTTTTCCAACAAAGTTGATGACTGTCTCTCTGTTAATGTCACCTGTACCTGTGATGACCTACCTTTATCAAACTACTGAGTGTCTCCTGAAGAAAGACCAAGTCCATTCTGTTTCAGACTACTTCTTTTATATGGTTTTAGGTGACTGATGTTATATTTTGTTTTAAGACAGATGCCCTGTCTCGTTTGTAAAGTTGTTGTCTTTCCTAAAAACTCTTAAATTGTGTATGGTCCAGTGTAATCATTCTCCCTCTTTTCCTGCTTCTCTTTCTCATGTTCAGTAAAAGGACTTCATCTCCCTCTTAAAGTCAACATTTCTGTACTTTTTTGAACTATTTTTGCAAATGCTTCTGTCATTTTTTTGTGACAGTGCAATAATTTTCTTGACTTTTTCTCTTCTGCTGTCTTGAGCTTTCTGTCTTTTCTTAATTAATTCACTGCAGTCTTCTGTTAATAAGGAGCACCAGAGCAACTAAAAGGCCAAACAATAAATACATAACTAATTAATGCTTACCATTTGATGTTGTCACTGATCTTCTCATCAAGCCCATTTGTTTGGGGATGGGCAGCAGTAACACTCCTCTCAAATGAACAGTTTACAAAGTGTACAGTTAATCTGAAGGAAAAGAAAAATCCGAACATTATTTTCATTTTCTTTCTGTCAAACATTTCAATCAATAAATCTTTATTTGTACAATCACTAAATCGCAATAACAGTCATCAGAACAAAATGCATAAAGCAAAGTTTACTTGACTGACAAACACCCGTCCTTGGTCTGACAGTATGCGCTTAGGACAGCCAAGTCTATAATAAGTGTACAAAGGATTATGGCAACTTCCTCTACAGACTTTTGTCTTTTGAGGAAAGGCCTCCACCCACTTCAAAAAAAAGTCAGTGACCGTAAACACATACTGATAACCAATAGATGTTTTTGGAAGTGGACCAGTGAGATCAATGCCAATGAGGTCCCAGACAGCAGATACCTATCAGTGATTTGAATAAATAATAGATTAAATAAAATAATGTCAAGCATTGTTAAAATCTAGCACATTACAAAAGACAGTTACCTTGATCCAGTCCAGAGCTTTAACTGCACTCAGTGGCGGTCCCACCTCTTGACACTGGTCACATTCAGATATCTTGAAAATAACAAGCTCAGATTACAAATTGTCGGTTTCATATAGATATTAATATGGACACAAAAAAACGCAAGTGTTCGTCTTATGGATTAATTGATAGCTACATACCCATTTATCAATGTCCACTGTCATGCCGTACCAGTAGAACCTTGAGCAAATGGCAGTTCGTGTTTTGATGGTTCCAGTAGGCTATGTCCTCCAACAGGGGAGGCAAAAAATTCTTTGAAAAGATTAATTGCCTACTCCTTTGTCTTTATAACTCTTCTGGGACTTGGGGTGCCAAAGAGGAGTTCTCAATCTTTAATTAATATTGACAAATAAGAATAATTACTAATAAAATACATGAACAAATAAGTATCTCTGTCAATCGCAGTATTAATTGTATTTTTAATGGTAAATACTGACTGTGGATTCTGAATTTAGAGGAGCATTTTCTTATGCTTTGCCTCTGTCCTTTACTCATTTCTGTTGGGTATGAAACCTTCAAGAGGTAATTGAAAATTGGCTCCCACTTTCCTTCCATGACTAAACTACAAACAGAAGATTAGCAATAGTTAATATATTAATATTATGTGACATGTTTAATCTCGGTCAGTTCGGGGGAAGATGCCAAACTCGATCCAACACCAGACTGATTTATTTAACATGATGTTAGCAGATTTTTCGACTCCACCTACTAAAAAAATACAAAAAACTATAGTGTACATTTTTTGTAAGTATAACGACCAAAGAAACAATAATACCAATAAATCTAGTGACAGCAACAAAGCCCAGCAGACTGTAACTGATAGAAAGCACTGTAATATGTATTTTGTGTGTTGGGGGATTTACCTTGTAATGTAGGGATGTTGCTTCTGCTGTTATGCTTGTGAATGTCCTCTTAGCATCATGGTTACTAAAGAAGGGCAGGGACTTAAAACAGGGGCTGCAGTTTGGAAGAGTTTATCAAGGCCTGTGTAGCATTTCTCCAAGTCATTCTTGAATGCCTGCTTCATCTCTCTGATTAACACTGAGTCTACTTCTGATGATTCAAAGTTCTTTTTAAGCTTTATATATGTATATAGTTACAAAGTTCTTTTTAAGCTTTATATATGTATATAGTTACAAAGTTCTTTTTAAGCTTTATATATGTATATAGTTACAAAGTTCTTCAAAGTTCTTTTTAAGCTTTATATATGTATATAGTTACAAAGTTCTTTTTAAGCTTTATATATGTATATAGTTACAAAGTTCTTTTTAAGCTTTGTATATATATATATAGTTACAAAGTTCTTCAAAGTTCTTTTTAAGCTTTATATATATATATAGTTACAAAGTTCTTCAAAGTTCTTTTTAAGCTTTATATATATATATATATATAGTTACAAAGTTCTTCAAAGTTCTTTTTAAGCTTTATATATATATATAGTTACAAAGTTCTTCAAAGTTCTTTTTAAGCTTTATATATATAGTTACAAAGTCTCTCTCTCTCTCTCTCTCAAGCATATTCTATGATATTTGGGTTCAGGTGTTCAGGTGAGATACATTGTGGTGTTACTTTTTTATCAAGCTAAACTAATACAGCCACAGCTAATCTTATATAATAAAGTGATAAAGAAAACATATTGACAGTTCTTCCTCCAGCCACCTGCTGTTGAGATGTCTTAATGACATTAAGGCCTGGATGGCTTCAAATTATTTTAAGTTTTAATGAGGATAAGGCTGAAGTTACTGTATTCAGCCCTAGCTGTACTGCTGGCTCTCTTCAGCCATATCTAAAGCAGTCTGGGGAATGTTTTGGACTCAGATTTTAAGTTTAATATGCAGATTAACTCTGTTTCGAAGAAAAGCTTCTTCCAATTAAGGAAAATAGCTAAACTTAAGTCAGTGTTAACCAGACCTAACCTTGAGAAAATAGTCCATGCCTGTGTGCGTCAAAAGCCGACCTGGTTAGTATAATGCACTATGTTGGGGTCAGCCAGTTCTCCCCTTCCCCTCTCCAGCTTGTCCAGAATGCTGCGGCTCAGCTCTTAACTGCAACTCGTGGGGTGGGGTGTGTTTATAAGGCTCGTTAAACCTTGAATAACCCAATGAAAACAATGGGGCGTGCTTTGGTGCTTGTTTTTAAATACTGGCACTTTTACATGCAGCATTCGTTGGAAAAGAACATCCGTTCGGCAATGGTTATAGTTAAGAGAATTTATCGTCAATCCGAGGAGAAACGCAACGCGTGCCAAGATGATGAACAAGCAACTGCATCATCTATATCATCAACTTCCTCATCTGAAATCGGAATTCCCATCATCACATACTCTACTGATGATGATGATCCAACTTCAACAACCACGGCTGAAAATCAGACCTCGGGTCAGCTAAGAGGTACGTCAGTTCTACCCGTGACCGTCTACCAGCATTTATCCCTTGAATTGAATGCTCCTAAGAAATCAACATACTACCTTTGCAAGGTACAAAGACCCCCGTTGGACACTCTGCAGGAAGAGTGGTCGCAATCCCGCACCTTAATGATAGCCCTGAAACAGTCTCAATGCAGGAGAGGGAGAATGAAGAAGATGAACGGTCTCCTCGATCTGCAATACGGGCGAGAATGTTTCACATTTTATTCGATGTTGAAATAACCTCTCTTTAGTGCAGTGTGAGGGTCAAAAACCACTGGGACTGGTCTCTGGTCTTTTCGGGCAAGCAGACGCAAGAACAACCAGACGATTCCCTCAGATCTGTTTGTGCTGGAGGCGTTCAAACAGGACTGTGGCATATTCAAGACAATGCTGGCTCTGCCGTTTAAAGCTTGGGCAGAGAAGATGAGTGAAATTGGACAGCGTCTTTCCAACCTTTTCCACAACTCACGGTGCTGGATTGATCACGTCAGTGAAAAAAAAAACGCCGGTGTTCCCTGTTTTACGTCTAAACCACATCCTCTTCTGAGGACCCGCCCCCTTCCTAACAGCAAGCTCACAGACACTGAGAATCGAATCCTGAGAATGAGTAAGGCATACGATAAAACACCATACAGGGATCTCTACAACCACCGAGCAGAGATCCACTTCTCTCCTGAGCACGATGAAAGCTTTAACATTGGACCGTATCATCCGCCTTCCCCGAACCTTTTCTCACCATCCACCTCAATGTCCTCGTTCTCAGAGACCCACTTCAGTCCTGCATCACCTACAGGATACAACATGAAATTGTATCAACCGCCTTCTCCAGACTCACCATCACTGCTATTCATGGCTGAGTCTGTAGACGCAATTATCCGCCTGAAGAAGGTGGTCGTGGAGGATGAGGTAGCTACCAGCTACTCACCCTCTCCCGAAACCCCTCACAAACTCTGGACCCGATGCCGGCCCCTCAGCCTTCACCGGAGGATGAGAGTAATCAGGGGAGAAAAAAAGGGATAAATCTACCCTCCGGTGTGTTTTTGTAAGTAAGTAATCAGCTGACAAAGGTTGTATCTCGGTGTAAATTTTATCTTCGATCGATAGGTGCATCATCAGGGCAGAAAAAAAGTCCAGCTCTGCCAGTGGCACTCTGATGACTTAAAGAGCCATTATTTAAATATATCAGAACTTGCGGAAGACTGCCGTCCTCATCGTTTGTCACTTCCAACTGATCTCCTTTTTCGTGCTTGTTTTTTAAACATCCGTAGACGATTTCCAGGGGGTCTTGTTCTGGGTCTTTTGGATAAAACCATAATTACTGAACCTTCTTGACCATCGGTGTTCGCTGCAGAACCACTCATTTTACTCACGGCTCTACCTATTACATCAGAACCTATATTTGGTGCCTCTGTTTTCAGATGGGGTTTTGCAAGAGCAAATCCTTTTTTAACCAGAGGGGATACGAAGCGGAATAATTTTGAAAATAATTATCCGATTTCACGTCCGTACATGACCGGGGCCCCATAAAACCCGGGCAGATCACCGACTGTTTGGCTTACATAATGTACAAAGCGATTAGGATCACGTCTTTGCGCCAAATAAGCTATTGCCTCTTTCTAATTGTATTTGATGGATGATACTGGTTTAAAGTGGAGTTTCACAATTGTTTTTCCATATACAAAGTTTACACAGCTGTTCTGGTCTGTCTTAATCTGGATGTTAATATTCTTAATATAACTCTTTGATACAGGTTTGTAGTGAATAGTATTATATCTTAGCCCGACATTGCCGCCAAATATCCCTTTGATGTTCACAACACCCAGCAAAGGTGAGTAACTGTCTCCGACTATCTGATTATGAATGATTAATAGATGAACAGATTATATATTCCTGTTGAGATCACATGGGTAGGGTGAGGATTGCTTGTAGATGGGCCACCATTCATTAACTTTCACCCCGAGTATGTAGGCTAGAGGTGAAGGTGTGCGTATTTCATGTCGTCCTTCGCCAGCAAAATAAAGACACTTGGTTATGTTGTTGAATAAGATGTCACAGTTCGAGTCAAGTTGCTGCAGTGTCGGTACAATCTGATCCAGAAGCTCTTTAGGTTGTTAATAATATCCTCCTCGACCGAATTTTATACGGACGGGTAATTCATCCTCCTCATGATCATTGGTATTCTTCACATCGTAATAAGCCGAGTGTTCGGGTAAGTTATACCAGGTATGCGGGTGTTGAATTTCACATAAACCAACCACCCACTCTCGTTAAGTTCAATGGCCCTGGCCAGATTGGTTGTGAAATTAGAACTTGTGTTATTTTTAAACATTTCCTTGCTAGCGTTAGAGGGACGGGTAACGTAAAAGCCATCATCCTCTACCTGACGGTTCATGATGTTGTGTCAACTGTGAGGTTTAGTGCAGACCTTTTCATACATTTCAAAGTTCATCAACCCTGATCCAACTGTTGATTTTCTCAGGCCAGTTTTTCCAGCGTACAAAAATCTGTTTCACACCCTTGACTGTGTGTCGGTTTAATATTTTTTCCACTTGATACATCTTGTCGTTAAATATTTTTATTTTTTGAAGTTCCTCTGCGTAAAAAGGAATCTTGGATAGGTTCGCCAGCCAAATCTTAGAGTTTGTATACAGGAGGAGATCAGGGTATCCGCTCATACACTGTAAACACTTCATCCGTAAAACTCTTTTCGTATTTTTTCAGTTTCAGTTTATTTATATAGTGCCAATTCACAACACATGTTGTCTCAAGGCACTTCACAAAAGTCAGGTACATACATTCCAATTAATCCTAAACCATTGAACAGTGCACTCAGATTCTGTTATTTATTCAAATTGGATGAAAAGTTTTTCTAAGGAAACCCAGCAGATTGCATCGAGTCAGAGACTTGTAGCATTCACTCCCCTGGATGAGCATGTAGCGACAGTGGACAGTCACTGGGGTTTGACTTTGCAGCAATCCCTCATACTGAGCATGCATGTAGCGACAGTGGAGAGGAAAAACTCCCTTTTAACAGGAAGAAACCTTCAGCAGAACCAGGCTCAGTGTGAGCGGCCATCTGCCACGACAGACTGGGGGTTAGAGAGAACAGAGCAGAGACACAAAAAGAACACAGAAGCACTGATCCAGGAGTACTTTCTATGGGAAAGAAAAGTAAATGTTAGTGGAGGTAGCTCCTTCAGTCGTTTCATGTAGAAAGAAAGAACCGAAACTCTGAGCCAGTTTTCAAGATTAGAGTCTGAAAGAGAGCACATAATTAGTTACAGTAAAAGCTCAGTCAGTTATACACTGAAAGACAGGGCCATGTGGATCATCGGTAGAGGGTGAGCATTAAGTTGTTGCCAGCAGAAGCTTGGACGATGCCCCCCTCCAGAAAGGTGTCACAGGTAGAGACACAGAGTCAGGCCAGGTGTAGCTTCTAGGAAAAGAAAAGAGAGAGAACATAAAGTTAAAAGCTGAAATAACAGCAAATAATGCAAAATTGGAGAGTAGTGTGACAATGTAGCAAAGAGAGTGAAAGTGGTCATTATGTCCTCCAGCAGCCTAAGTCTATAGCAGCATAACTACAGAGATAGCTCAGGATAACCTAAGCCACTCTAACTATAGGCTTTATCAAAAGGGAAAGTTTTAAGCCTAGCCTTAAAAGTAGACAGGGTGTCCGCCTCACAGACTAAAACTGGGAGCTGGTTCCACAGGAGAGGAGCCTGGTAACTAAAGGATCTGCCTCCTATTCTACTTCTAGAGACTCTAGGAACCACCAGTAAACCTGCAGTCTGAGAACGAAGTGCTCTGTTAGGAATATATGGAACAATCAGATCTCTGATGTATGATGGAGCTAGATCTTTAAGGGCTTTATATGTAAGAAGCAGAATTTTAAATTCTATTCTGGATTTAACTGGGAGCCAATGAAGGGAAGCTAAATCAGGAGGAAAATTATCTCTCTTTTTGGTCTTTTTTGAATCAGCTGAAGGCTTTTAACTGCATTTTGTGGACATCCTGACGGTAAGGAATTACAATAGTCCAGCCTTGAAGTAAC
>JAHHUM010001756.1:753438-805508 GCA_036173005.1 Crenichthys baileyi
TCAGATCTGCTGTAAGACAGACCGCTACAGGAGATCCTTCCTGCCCACAGCCATCAGCATCTACTACAGCGTTTTGAAGAAACCCTCATAATATGAGCTACAACATTTAATTTCCCTTTGGGATTATTAAAGTATTTTTGAATTGCATTGAATTTACAAATCATAAACCATGCCTGAAGGCTAAAAGGAAAGAAAAAGGACACCCATGTCAGCTTTTGGAATTGCATGCAGGCAGGGATCGCTGAATTCAATAACTACCTAAATCAGACCCACAAAATGCTGACGTCTTTAGGCAAACTATGAATCATAACCAGTCCAGACAGCGGCGTCTCTTCTCTCCGCTTCTCCTGCCACACCTCATTCATGTCAACAAAACCCCTGAGCCTTATTTTAGTTCTGGCTGGGCTGTGCTCTGTTTAAACATGAAAAGAACATATATAAGACATTCTTGCATATGCAACAATACAAACATTATTTGTATTTTGCTGATTTATGTTTTTATTAATTTTTGTTATCGTTTCACGCAGATAACTTAAATATAAAAATCGTCACACGGTAACGTTTATAGCAGCGCAGCACTACACTGACGACTGGATGCGGGGCTTCAAGCCATAACTACAGCCGTTAGTGAGTCAATGGAAACACAACAGATTCCATGCAGAGTAGAGAGAGACCAAGTAGAATGGAGCTCTGTGGCCTAAATAGAGCCAGGGGAAAAGGGCATTTGCTGGTAACGCTGATTAGGAAAAGCAGCAGCAGTAACAGCAGAAGAAGAAAAAAAGATCGTTGGGATAAATTGGACAGCAAATTTTAAGAAAAACTTCAAACAAATGTTGGCCAAACCTGAGTTCTCCTTTAAGAAAATTTTCAAATTACTGAAAGGATTAACCATTTGAAAAGAGGATGACAGAAAGTAAGGACTGTGCAGTTAAAGTAAAGGTTTACTAAAAGCTATTTGGATGTCTTATTTTTTCATCACTGTTACATATCCACAATATCTCCATAATGTAGAGAAAAAACAAAATAAGAAAATATTTATCAGGAGGTGTAAGCAAACTTTTAACGAGTACTTTACACATTTCCATCGTCCATGATAAAAACGTTGTACATCAAAATATATCATGGTAGAGGTAGACCATTGAAATTTGTCTCTCAGACTTTCACATAAATGTACACATATATGCACACTGTATACATACAGTCACAGAATTCATTCAAATTTAAGGTTTAAACAAATTAGAACATAAATGGAAAACTGTTCTGGTTCCTACTAGGTCCTAAATATTAACTCTTTTGCCAAATTCAGATGAACAACATTACTTAACAAAACAAATCTACTATGCAGAAGCAGTGAATAATAAAGTCAATTCTTCCTGCGTCCACTGGAGTTAAGAAGCAGCTAGGTGCTGCTGACCTGGTGGATTTATTCACCAGGTCGGCATCAGCACGATCACCACTAAAAAAAGCAGTATTTTTGGCAGTTTGCTGGTATGGAGCATACAGGTGAGGGAAGGACATCAGCAGTGACCTAACAGAAGCAACTATTGCTGCCTATCAATCTGGGATGGGTTAAAAGGCCATTTCCAAATAATCATAAGTCCAATTTAAACAGCAAAAAATTTTCACAATTCCATTTCAGACTCGACAGATCTTATTTAAGCATGTAAAAAGTTACTAGTCATTATAGAAAACAAAACACAGAACAAGTATGCTTGTGAGGATCTGTTGGAAGGAGAAAGCATCTTTCAAAAAAGAATATGGCTCCATAAATTAGCTTTACAGAATTAAGTATTAATAAACCACAAAATTCATGTTTAAAGAAAACCAAACACAAATCAGCACAAAAAGGAAATGCCATGCATACACAGGTGGGATTTGGGCTTGTGTTGCAGATGCAGAACCTGGGTGCCTTCTGGTCTTTAAGTCATCCATGAAGTGAGAACTTATGAATTAACTTCTGTCTTAAAGTGTTACAGTTGAAGTTGGCCCAAAATGGTTTTCACAACACTACATACTTCTGGGCTTGCATTTCGTTCAGTTTCTGTTAAATGAAGGCATGGTGTAAAATTTTAGGGGTCATTAGTTGAGCACCAACCATGTCATAGTCAATAGAGAGACTTTTGTCATAAAAGTTTTAATATAGTAATAAGACAAATTACTTAGAGTCAACAAGTAAGTAAAAAGGAACAACTACACACCAACGTTTGTTTGAGATATCTTTTTTTGGAACTACGGTAAGCTACGATCCTGGAGCACGACGATCCTGGCGCAACCCTATGAAATGCATAGCAATGCAAATGAAGCCTCTCAAAACACAAATCTAGGAAATAATACAATAGAGAACAATTTACTTTCCCTTCTATATATGCACTTTTCAATATCGTCTAATTTATCCAAACAAAGCGGCGTAGATCATTAGATACCCATTTGATCTGGCAAACATTCCCAATGTTATTTTCAGTTTTTTACATTTGCTTTTAAAAGTAATGCTGCCAAAACTCACTATACTCATAACCATGAATATCATTCCAGCAGAAAACTAAGACAAGTTCCGATTGCAGAATCAAAGGATTCTTTCAATCTATAATTAAGCATAATTCGGCAACAATGTATTTTCAAGTATCACCGTTTAACTTTCTGAATCCACAATAATGCAGACGGGTTAACATACTCTGAAGATTGTGTCCACATTTTTTTCCCGTAGCAGCTTCTATTCTCATATAATTTGGCAATACACCAATTAGAAAAAATTAAAGTTAAGTGCAAAAATGAAAAAGTAGCTTTGTTTTGTAGCTATGATGTAGTTGAAGAAAAATGTATCAAAGTTTTTTTTAAGAGCAGTCGAACTTTACAGTTAATAATTATTTCCTGCAAACTCCTATCAATAGATGAATAAAGCCTACTATGAATTCCAGTTAAGTTCACAGCATAAATAGAGGTTAATAATATGTTTTGATAATTTTGTTTTTATGCATCAGTCACATCTTATCTGATCTGCTGAAATTCAGCAAGGCTATGCATCCAACCATTCTCTGTAACCACCTAATCCTGTTTAGGGTCATGGGGGGGCAAGGGCCTATCCCAATCAAAGGAAGAGGTGTAAGACCAATAACACTCAAATATTGAAAGAAAAATAAATCCCTAGAAAAGGCAAGCTTTTTAGGAGAGGATATATATCTGCATTTAAACTGTTTAAACGTATTCCATGATAAAGCAATAACAGCGTTGTAAGGGTTGAGAAATAAGTGTGGCAAACTCTTGTGGTGTGAATCTTAGCTGAATTTTCTAAAACGTTCAAACCTTTTCAGTTATGAGGTAATACTAATGAGGTGACTTGTTGCTTAGATGCTTGCTTTCAAACAATATACTATTCTTCTTTTATCATATTATGTACAACAAGTGCATATGATAATACTTAATCTGAGAAACAGAGCTGTTTACTGCTGAAAAGCCTGGTAATAGTGAGGTAGGGAGCTGGAATTGCTTACAGCAGGACTATATGACTGAGGTAGCTGGCTGTGGTTAAAAACCCCTGAGCCATGTGGTGCATGAGCCTGGGGGGACTGGAAAAAAGTGAAAGGCCCTGGAGCCTGTGAGGAAAGCCCAGACGAAGAAGATGGAGAAGAGGTTGTGGAGTGGGCAGGTGGGTGACTCCTCACTAACCCCATGTGAGGGTTGTAAGGGGGTAAGCTGAAAGGCAAGAAGCTAAGCAGCGATCCAAGGTCCATGTTAGTGTTGCACGGCAACTCATTTGTAGAGATGGCAGGGCTCCTAGGTAGCGGATGGGTTTCACCACTAACATCCCCCCCATCAACCAAAGTTTCCTTCTGTGAGGATGCAGAAATGGAGGGATTTACAGTACTATGTTGAGATGAAGAAACAGTCTGAAAGTCAAGCAGGATACTTTCCATTTCAGAGCGAGGATATGAGGTAGACCCGCACTGGTATTGTGACATGTTGCCATAGGGCTGCTGCTGTGATGTTGCTGGTGGAAGAAAACCATGGTGGTGTGGATGGGAAGAATGTGTGGTCAGATGATGACCCATACCCATGCTTGAGGACAAGGACCCCTGCATAAGTCCATGAGGACGACCCATAGAAGGGATCAGGTTTGGAAAGTTGTAGGAAGTGCTCATTTCCCTGGCAAAAACTTCAGTGGGATCCTTAGAGAGAGAACTTGTTATCGATGGCTCTGGACTGGGCTCTTCTTTGACCGGAGAAGGGTTTGTTGAGGTCTGAGCGGCTACATGAGTGCTTGGAGTAGATGGTGGAATCAAACCAGATTCTTGGGCATGGCTCTTTTTCAGGTGGCGAGTCAGGTGGTCTCTGCGGCCAAAGCGTTGTGCACAGCATGGGCACAGGAAGTCACGGCGTCCAGTATGCACCACAGCGTGACGGCGTACATCTTTACGGGTATAAAACCGCCGGTCGCATCGTTCACATGAGTACTTCCTCTCTCGTAATGTCACATTAGTGATGCCCTCTGTTGAAAGAGACCTGTCAATATGTTCACCAAGGTTTTCCAACATGGTGGGAGACTCCTTCATGCAGTGCTGGCCTTCTGCAGTGCTGTGGGAGGCCACCAGGTGGCGTCTGTAACCCAATTGAGTGTTGTACTGCTTTCCACAATCCTGGCACTGGAAGAGCTGCCTACTGGCTGGGAGGTTGTCATAAAGCTGCTCTTTCAGATGATCCTGGTGAAACATGTTCTAATAATTTGGGAATTGGTGGCTCTGCAGCTGCACATGGACGCTGACCAAGAGCCTGAGCAGAAATGAACAAGAGTCATGGGGTGAAAGGACCAGTAGTCTCCTGCGTTGTGGTTATCCTCTTAACTTTAAAGTTTCTGTTCTTCTGCAGGAATGCCAAATGATTGTATTACTGTTAATGGGGAAAGCCTTTATCCAGAACTTGAATTCTGTTACAGAATATGCCATACCAACCCCAAAAGGGCTGCAGTGATGAGAAGCTTTAGAAGACACAGTTTATGTGTTCATTGAGAAGGGCTGTTGTGATGGCCTTCAGTCTATTTTAGGACTGAGAAGATCTAAACACACAAAGTCCCAGCCGCAGAGTCACCAAGACAGTCCATCTTTACAAACCTGAAAAACAGAACACAAAAAAGACAAACCTTCACTTAATCTTCAGATCATACCTTGTGCCTAACATAACATGGTATAGCACGAGACGGCAAAAAGAAATATGTATTACTAAAAAACAATTTTATTAAATTACTTTAGAAATTGCAGAATCTGTTAACTTTATTTAGCAGAGGGAGGATGATGAGTATCACATGACATTTTGTTTTAAAATTGAAATGTTGAAGCTAAAAACTGGGTAGTAAGATTTGTGCACCGACATAACCAGTACTTTCATATTTAAAAGCTCATAGTTTCCTTTTTTTTTCTTTGAGATCATATATTTGGGTGTCCGAATGCTCAGACAACACCAAAAACACATGGCAACCATATTGCTAGCAAGTTTTGGATTTCAAAGAATATTAAAAAAGGCTTACTCAGCAACAGAGGTCAGAATAAAACATTTCACCTCATTCTCTTCTTCCAACTTTAACTCATTTTATGTAAATAATTTTAAATGTCTAAAATTAACTCTTTTGTCTGTAGTTTTTTTTTTTAGGTCTGAGCACTGGAGGCAGACAAAAGGCCTTAGTGGAAAGCAAGTTTTTATTCTTTAGCCATTTATCTCTCCTTAACATTGCTGCTGTGAAACATTACCAAAACTTACAAAATTCCACATATGTCAGAGGCTGTGAAAATGAAGATAAAAAAAACATGTTTTTAAAATATTTCCATGGCACCCTCTAATCTGCAACAACTTGGACCAGTTTCACATACAGCTTTGAAAATGGGCACACCCATCAGAATAATGTTGATTGTGTATCATTTGACCTCATAACTATTGTTCACCCAATTAGAGAAAAGGACAGAAAGAATGAAAAGAGCAATAGACCCATGAGGACCAACACCTACTGTTAAAGGTAATGAATGTTATAAATAAAAGGAGACTTGATAGATTTCAACAGAAGACCTTAACTGGATTCTTTAGACAACTGGGGCTTTAACAACATATTTAAAAGGGATTTGTTGCCATTGAACTAAATTATTGAGATTTACTTATTTGGATTTCTTTGCTCAACTTTCCTTTGTGGTTTTTATTTTATTTTATTTTTTGCGGGACTAGTGGCCATTATTTTTCCAGTATTTTTGTTGAAAGTAGCCGGACAGTAAATGGGGGTGGAGAGAGGGGGAAGACAAATGTTGCCCGGGCCTCGAACCCGGGACGGCAACTTCGAGGACTAAAGCCTCTGTATATGGGTGGTGTGCTTAATCCCCTGCACCACCAACGCCATGTTGTGGTTTTTAAAATGACAAATTTACTTTAGTTTTTGAGAAATTAAAGGCTGCTGGAGCAGTTTCCTTTATTTATAGCAAAGTGTATTCCTTACTTTTCATTTCGTTTGCTTCATTATTTTTTAGAAAAACGAAAAAAGTTTTTTGACAAATACTAATAGAAGATAGTTTAATTTTTCTAATAAAACAAAAATTTAAATTTAAAAAATATAGGAAATTGAAAAGCATCCAATACATTGGTTGCTTTTCTTTTTTGCTCAACTATCAGAAAATGTAACCCATTTCTTTCGCACAGTACCGCCAATGTCTCAAGAATATGATCAGTTTGTAAATCTACAATATAAAGCCTTAATGGCAGTAGTAGCTCTTTTAGAGGTTTTATCTAGAAGAGAAACACAGCCTAGCAAATAAGCTCTGAGCCAGTTTTGAAGTCTATAGGGTAAGAGAGCACATATAGTTAGTAGCAGCAAAAGCTCAGCCAATTGCTATGTCTAGAATAGAGACAGGGTTCAACAGTAAACGACAGGGCCAAGTGTATCATCTTTAGAAGTAGAACATGAAGTTGTTGGCAACAGTAGCTCAGCCGATGCACCCCCTACATCTCCTATAATATCTGTGCTGACGACATACAACCTAATATTTCTGTGTCACTATAGTTCAAAAATGCTGCTGAGTTCCTTGTGTCCACAATGTTAATGAGAGGACAGACCAGAATGTCCTCCAATTAAATGCAGAAAAGACATAAATCATTGTTTTTGATCTTATAAATTCAAGGTACAAATCAAAAAGGAATTCCAAAATGCTGCTGCCAGAGTCTCACCCAACACTAGGAAAATTATTACATTACATCAGTCTTTGAATTACTTCTGGGGCTTCCTATTTGTCAAAGGGTAGTATTTAAAATCTTGCTGATTGTCTGGAAAGTACCAATTTGGTCTTGGACCCTGTTGGTTAGGTACAAACCAAATAGCCCCCTCAAGTTATCAGAGACCTCTTTAGCAGGGGCGGACTGGAACAATAATCCAGGCAGGGAATTTGGTACCATTCCAGGCAACCACCAGCGAATTAACACAAACCACCAGAACAGAGTTGAATTGAGCACACTTTGAATGCACGTCTGCACACATTATCAACTGAATAGCTACAAGATAAAGGTTTCTGCTGTGGTGCAATATTATGTACTCAAATCACAAACTGAAATTATGTTTAACCTATATTATGCTATGAATAAACCCCTTTAAACTCACTATGATTATGACAATCCATCATAGTATCATATAACAGATGGTTTGGAATTGTTCTTTGACTTGTCTGATTTGGGTGGTACTGAAAAAATAAATTTTTACCCTTTGAGTGCGGGCGGAAAAATAATCAAATGGGTTCTCTTGACTTTGAAGTACTGTCTATTGCTGTACTTATCTTTCCTCATGGTGAATGGTAAATGGCCTGAACTTGTTATAGAACTTTATCAAGTCCCCAGAGACCCCAAAGCGCTTCACACTACAATCGGTCACTAACCCATTCATTCACATACTGACATTGGTAAGCTACAATGTAGCCACAGCTGCCCTGGGGAAAACTGACAGAAGTGAGGCTGCCATACACAGGCGCCACCGAGCCCTCTGACCACCATCAGCAGGCAAGTCAGGTGAAGTGTCTTGCCCAAGGACACAACACTTTTGGCCCAGAGAAGAATTTTGGAAACCTAGACCCACACAATATTGTTCAACTCTTCTCATTTTATTCTGTTTAAAAGGGGGTAGGTGTGTTTATGTGTATATGTATGCATATGCTTCTGTATAAGTATGTTTATTAATGCTCAAATGAGAGACATAAGGCCATCCCCCAGTGGGAACCATGAGGGACCGGTGCAAGAGGATCAGGCAGCGGATGAAGGTGGAGACCTCGTCGGCCTGATCTCCGGATGCTTAGGTTCGCTCTAGGGACGTGGAATGTCACCTTCGCTGAGGGGGAAGGAGCCTCAGCTTGTGCGGGAGGTCGAGAGATATTGACTAGAAATAGTCAGGCTCACCTCCATGCACAGCGTAGGCTCTTGAACCCAGCTCCTCGAGAGAGGCTGGGCCCTCTTCTACTCTGGAGTGGCTTGCGGGGAGAGGCGGCGAGCTGGTGTGGGTTTGCTTTTTGCCCCCCAGCTTAGCCGTTTCGTGTTGGGGTTTACCCCAGTGGATGAGGGGGTCGCATCCCTGCGCCTTTGGGTCGGGAACAGGTCTCTGACTGTCGTTTCAGCATACGGGCCAAACAAGACCCCAAGTATTTGTGTCTTGTTCACAAGTGAGGGGATAATGGAGCGGGAGATCAACAGACGTGGTGGAGACGTTGTGGTGAAGAGAGAGCTGAACCAAAAAGCAAAGCTCTCGATTTACCAGTCGCTCTACGTTCCTACCCTCACCTATGGCCATGAACTTTGGGTCATGACCGAAAGAACGAGATCCTGGATACAAGCGGCTGAAATTAGCTTCTTCCCTAGGGTAGCCGGGTAGATTAGAATACTGTGAATAAGTGAATTTTTGGAAACTTATGGTGTCACACCCTAATCAGCTAATTAACTCTGGGTCATGGGCTACACAATCATGGCAAAGACTGCTGATTTGACAGATGTCCCGAAGACAGTCATTGACACCCTTTACAAGAAGGGTTAGCCACAAAAGGTCACTGCTTAAAAAGCTGGTTGTTCACAGAGTTCTGTATCCAAGCATATTAACAGAAAATCAAGTGGAAGGAAGAAGTGTGGTAGGAAAAGGTACACCAGCAACAGGGAGAACCGCAGCTTTGAGAGGATTGTCAAGGAAAATCCATTCAAGAATTAGTGGAAGTCTCAAGGAGTGGACTGAGGCTGGAGTCGGTGCATCAATAGCCACCACACATAGATGAATACTGGACATGGGCTACAAATGTTGCATTCCTCATGTCAAGCCACTCCTAAACCAGACACAACATCAGAAGCATTTTACCTGGGCTAAGGATTAAACGAACCGGACTGATGGCTCAATCGTCCAAAGCCCTGTCAGGGTCCCCAAGTTTGGAGGAAGAGTGGAGTGGCAAATAATCCACATTGCTTGAATCCACAACCAGTGATGGTTTGGGGGTGCCATGTCATCTGCTGGTGTTGGGCCACTGGGTTTTCTGAAGTGCAGTCCATGCAGCCATCTACCAGGAAATTCTAGCGCACTTCATGCTTCCCTCAGTTGACAGGCTGCATGGAGATGCTGATTTTATTTTCGAGCAGGACTTGGAACCTGCCCACACTGCCAAAGGTACAATGACCATGGTGTTTCTGTTCTTGATTGGCCAGCAAACTCCCCTGACCTGAACCCCATAGAAATCCATTGGCTTTTAATAGGAAGATGAGAGACACCAGACTCAATAAGGCAGATGACCTAAAGGGTATGGCGCAGTGCCAAAATTAAGACTATTGGACACCCAGCGGTGGCTACTTCCTTGTTGAAGGAGGCTATATCCATTCCGAAGCCAGCTACTGATCTGATTAATGATAGGCTGGCGCCAGTAACTGAGTGCCTGGCGCTGGCTAGATGGCCCAGTTCAGTAACAACACATAAGCAAAAACATTTATAACAATATATTAATAATTTAAGAATTGAAATGTTGTAATGGCAGTGATATGTTTATTTTCTCATACAATTTTATGGGCTGTCCTATATTTTACCCTTTCTTCTCAATTTTTAATCTTTATATTAAATCTTTGGAAAATACAATCAGATCAAAATCAGATCAAGAACAGGGGCATAGTACAGATATAGTGCACTTTTTTGTTGTGAAGTGTAGATAGTTCCGACATGACGTCACACGTCCTACATCCGGGTTCTTCGCTGCCACCGTGAATGTACAGAGACAGCCTTCATTTCGTTTGGTCACACATAAAATAACCACGACAGTTCTGTATTGTTGGGTTGAAGGGTATAAAAACGAAGGCAATAAAGCAGTAAAGAGAAGTTTTAATATTGAGAATCAGAAGAAGTGAAGGTGAGCAAACTTTGCAACTAAGAATCGAGCATCGACAAGTGTGACTGGCTAATATTCAGAGGAAACAAAAGCCATCAAATACTGCACAGATTTGCTCTGATCACTATTAGCGGGAAGGGCATTTTCAAACATTTCAAACAACCAAACTGTGACACTGTCAGTCAGTTGATAGTGTATTGAACTGATTGCTGTAAAATATGTACTTTTCAGGCAAACCTGCAGACTTTTACAGAACCAACCGACACACCAACTCCCTCAAAAGCTTAACAAAAAAGGAAATGTTTGTAAACTAACTTGAAAAGGTACAGTCTTCGTCCCTGACATTATGTATCTGCCATCAGATTATGTAGTAAAGATAATTGGTTGAACAATATATAGGAAAATGTGGCAGTTTTGTGATAGTTATGATTAATATTGAACTAATGAACTATAATGCATTATAATTAATAAAATGGCAAAAAAATAAATGCATTATTTGACATAGTTTATCATCCATTTATTGATATTGTGCTTTAACCCTTTATGACCTACCATAGAACAAGTTCGCCAGAGCATATTTTTACATTTGTACATGCTGTAGAGCCATTTTTGGAGCATTTCAATTTGCTATACATCAATACAACCCTTACATCCTAAATTTTAATATTTTGTATATAATAACTCCATATTAAGTAAGTAAATTGCAAAAAAGTGCAATTAACCACCAGAAAAATTAAAATCTTTTTTTTGCACATATTTTCCTAAATACAGAAATATCATAGCTGTATCCCTCAAATATTGCAGTATAAAAAAAGTTACACAAAACCCTTTCAAACCACAGGAAATTTATTTGGAGTGTTTCCATAACTTTTGAAATTTTTGAAATGCACAAATGTTTATGAACAGAGACAAAAACGAACATAAAATGTACATTGTGAACAGTTTAAGAAAAAATAAGTACATCAAAATAAACGATTTACAGAAGTGTAATAAAATCTTTAAGCGTGCCAGATACCCATGAGCACACATATATGGTCATAAGACCATCTTCAAACAATAAAAAGTGCAAAAAACAACAAAAATGAAAGTGAAAATGCGAGCGAAGTTTACCGTGAAAAAACTACAACTACTGGGAAAAAAAAGACCACTCCCGGGAAAAAAAAAAATCACCCGGGAAATGACATCACTTCCGGATGTTGCGGGAATTGGTGTGAAAGTTCATCCACCAATGTCATCACACATATTCCGATGTAGGAAGTACACTTTGGTCTGGATTTTAATGTTTGTTTTTTGCGATTTTTTAATGGATTTCTGCAACAGTTTCTGGAAAATAAAAACTGTGCCCTGGGACACGTGGTGAGTAGAATATTTAAGTTGAAATCTTCGGTTTCATTAGCAACAAAAAGTATTGTTCTAGCTTATATGGTCGCAATTCTGCAGGCGTTTAAAAATAGATATGCAAATGGAAGCGCTGGCGCTCCCGCTGGTCATAAAGAGTTAATCATCTGCATTATTTCTGTTTCTCTATTGATAATAGCACTATGCACTCAACCTTCTTATTACAACAGGTATGAAAGGGTAAAGGACCAGTGTCACACAAAGGAAAGTACAACACAGCCGGGCCTTGCTGGACCTTCACAATGTGCATGAATCAGTAAAATCATTCTATTGCATTCCACTTCTGTTATTTTGTACTTGACCTACCATACCATGCAACTGTTTATTAGGAGCAATACCTAATAATGTTTGGACTGTTCTGATCCTGTGGAGCTTCCTGAGTTATGATTAGCTTAATCTAATCCTTCAACGTGTGTTAGACCCAATCCCAACCAAATTATTTAAGGAAGTGCTCCCTCTGATTACCAGCCCCATTTTAGATATGATTAATCTATCCTTAGTAAGTGGATATGTACCCACAGGCTTTTAAGGTAGCTGTAATTAAAGCTTTACTTAAGAAGCCTTCGCTTGATTAAGACGATTTAATAAATTACAGACCTATATCGAATCTCCGGTTCTTATCCGCAACTCTTGAGAAAATAGTTGCTAATCAAATGTGTGAGCATTTACACAGCAATGATCTGTTTGAAGGCTTTCAGTCATGTTTCAGAGTTCATCATAGAACTGAAACAGCTCTGCTTAAAGTCACTAATAATATTCTCCTTGCCTCAGATGATGGACTTCTGGCTGTACTTGTCCTGTTAGATGTCAGTGCTGCATTTGATACAGTGGATCACAATATTCTCTAAGAAAAGCTGGAACATGCTGTAGTGATCAGGGAAACAGCACTAGGCTGATTTAAATCTTATTTGTCTGACAGATTCCAGTTTGTTCATGTAAATGATAAATCATTTTTAAACTCCGGGGTTAATTGTGGAGTACCACAGGGTTCAGTACTTGGGCCAATTCTCTTCACTATATATATACTTCCATTAGGTAAAATTATCAGGCAGCATGGGATAAATTTTCACTGTTACACTGATGATACTCAGGCTTTACTTATCTATAAATCCTGATGAGCCCAACCAGTTAGATAGACTACAAGCATGTCTTGAAGACATAAAAACTTGGATGACTTTAAATTTTCTGCTAAATTCAGACAAGACACAAGTTGTCGTCTTTGGACCGGTGTCTTTGAAACAGAAAATGCTTAGTCAATCACTTAACCTGGATGGCATTAAATTGACCTCTGGTAATAAAGTAAAAAAACCTGTGTGTTATTTTTGACAAGGACATGTCATTTAAATCCCATATTAAACATGTTTCTAGGATTTCCTTGTTTCACCTCCGGAACATTGCCAAAATTTGAAAAATATCCTATCCCTGAGTGACGCTGAAAAACTAGTCCATGCATTTGTTACTTCAAGGCTGGACTATTGTAATTCTTTACAATCAGGATGTTAACAAAATGCAGTTAAAAGCCTTCAGCTGATTCAAAATACTGCAGCAAGAGTTCTGATGAAAATTAAAGAGAGATAATTTTTCTTCTATTTTAGCTTCTCTTCATTGGCTCCCTGTTAAATCCAGAAGGAATTTAAAATCCTCCTTCGCGCATATAAAGCCCTCAATGATCTAGCTCCATCATACATCAGAGATCTGATTGTTCCATATATTCCTAACAGAGCACTTCGTTCTCAGACTGCAGGTTTACTGGTGGTTCCTAGAGTCTCTAGAAGTAGAATGGGAGGCAGATCATTTAGTTATCAGGCTCCTCTCCAGTGGAACCAGCTCCCAGTTTCAGTCCGTGAGGCGGACACCCTGTCTACTTTTAAGGCTAGGCTTAAAACTTTCCTTTTTGATAAAGCTTATAGTTAGAGTGGCTTTGGTTATCCTGAGCTATCTCTGTAGTTATGGTGCTATAGGCTTAGGCTGCTGGAGGACATAATGACCACTTCACTCTCTCTCTGCTAGATTCTCACACTACTCTCCAATTTTGCATTATTTGCTGTCATTTCAGCTTTTAAGTTTATGTTCTCTCTCTTTTCTCTTCCTAGAAGCTACACCTGGCCTGACTCTGTATCTACCTGTGACACCTTCCTGGAGGGAGGCATCGTCAAAGCTTCTGCTGCCAACAAATTAATGCTCACCTTTAACCGATTAAATAACTGGCCCTGTCATTTAGTGTTTAAGCCTGTATGTGCTCTCTCTCATACTCTAAACTTGAAAACTGGCTCAGAGTTTATCGACTCAGGAGGGTGACTGCTACAAGCCACTGACTGGATGCAATCTGCTGGGTTTCCTTGTATAGAAAAACTTTTTAACCAATTTGAATAAATAACTGAATTTGACTGCACTGTTCGGTAATTAGGATTAATTGGAATGTATGTACCTGACTTGAAATCTGTATGATTTGATTAAATTGACTTTTTTAAAGTTACCCACCTTTGGCACAATGCAACAGGAAACAACACTCGCCAATTATTTTTACCTCTACATTCCTCCCTCCCTGTTGGATGGAGTAAGGGGGTTCAGGTTTAGTCTAAACCGGCTCAGTTATGGTTGAGGTACAAACACACCCTCCATTTCTGCTACCTGTGCAACCCCTTTTCTTTTCCAATGGTTATAATCAGTCTGACATAGAGAGGTACCCCCAATCCTTGTGGTGTTTAGTATGACAAAGGCCACCAGTGGGCTCTAGATGGACAAACTTCATCAGTTTATTATTTTACTAAGTACCCCTACACAAAGCCCATTCTAAAATGGCCAAACTAACACTCAGTAGTTTATTCTAACCTCCCAAACAACCCCGCACCATTCCAAACCCTTTGTGATGTGCCTTGAGACGACATGTGTTGTGAATTGGCACTATGTTAATAAAACTGAATTGAATTAAATACCACCAAGGTTATGAAATATGCTAATGTAGATGCCAATTTGTGACATATCAGTTTACAACTATGCCGGGGGGTACGTCGTGCAGTTCAAAACTTATCTAAAAGATTATGCATTAAGGTAAAAGTTATATGTATTAACTACATTACTGTCACTCAAATGCAACATATGTCCGCTCAAACTTCCTTGGAGCCTGAAGAAAGCATGCACGAGAGATACATTGGTTGACCCGGCCGGAGCAACACGGACTGGAATGGAACAGAAATTGGAGTTGTTCCGTAATTTAAAGGAGAACGACGGAGAGCGAGTCCATTGACAGTGACGTTCAGAGTAGTCAGGGAGAATGTGGAACGGTTCTCTTTAATTAATATAACAACGGAATTGCTCCGTTGGTCGAACGGAACAGAGCAGGAACAGAGGATGTGGAATTCCTTTGCCTCCCTGTACGAACATCTGTAGCAGCTTCGCAGGCAGGAAAGAGCCGGCAGTGTTGTTTTTTCAAAAAAAGTAAATTTGAAAGTTTCAAGATATTTAAATTTTAAACTCTCTGATTATGGTTAGTATAAGTGCGTAAATAAAAATTAACATAACACATATATATGTATGTATTAAAAAAAATAAACTTTATTCTGAAGGTGTGGCAGCTTTTACCACGATCACTTACATGAAGCGGAAACCCTGACATTTGATGTAGCTTGTCAAGCTGTTTGGGATAAGAAAATAAAGATTTGCATGTATTACATTATGCTCTGTTTATTTGAACAATACCTAACCACTACCAGAGTCTTGGGGATCAGTGCATTTCAATGCTGAATGTTTATAAACAGTTTCAATCTTATAGGACTGTGTAAGTACTCACAATTACGTTGCATTTAAGAATGTGTTAGTCCTGAGAGCAGGCTCAAGCTATGAGCATATAATACAGTTTACCAATCTACTATCAACCTTGGGCAAAAAGGGAAAGGTAAGAGAAGGAGAATAGAATGGAGGACTTATCAATGCAACATGTATTTAGTGGTAAATGCGGCTCAATATAGAACATTTGTGTATCTGTTAACACCTGAATCTAAACACCTGTGGGTCTGAGTGTGAGTGCGCTTGTGTATACAATGTTTCTCCATAAAAATATAGAATACTGAGTGTGAGGAGCCACAGACCTGCTGCCCTGGACCCGGGACAGATACGGAGGATATCCGAGCCACAGACACCCAAAGGCCCCCCAGAGCACAGGAACGCCAGGAAAATCCTGACGCAACCCTCCCCCCAAGAGAGCTGCAGCGACGAGCCGTTCCAGCCATGGACCCAGAGACCCGAGACCCCAGGATATATCACTCCACTGGGAGTGAGTCAGCACACACCAAAGCACCCAGCCCCGGATACCGAGAACCACAAGTACAACGGCGGGCAGAGACACCAACCAACGGCAGGTAGTGTGACGGGGAGGAAATAGGCCCCACATTTGATGGGGGGCCTAAGCTGATCCAGGAGGGGGAGCAGCCCAAGACCCAACCTGACACAAAAAATAGGCACACACAGTCACAATCACACATCCCCACCCTCATGCAGCAATGGAGGTTGTACACTCACTCATACTCACCATACATACTCTATACTCCAAGGTCCAGGTGCCAATACCTCACAGACAACCAGCCCCCGGACCCCGGAGGTGGTCCCCTTCCCTCTAGGGGTGAAAACAGGCAGACCACCCCGGTCCGGGCTAGCCCGGGCTCGTGCCCGACTCTGAGCGACCCCGACAAAGACCCCAACCCCCCACCCCAACGACCCCATCCTCATCCGGAGAGGTGGCCACATACAAAAGAGGGGTCTACATGGCCCATACCAGCCCGCCAACCAGAGCCACCACAGAATAAAATAGTCCCAACCCCCAATGAATTCCGATCCCAACCCCATGAGCCCCTCATCCCCAATGAACACAGACATGACTTTCCCCACAGGGCAACCCCTAACCAGGACACAGATATCGAACACGTGCCCCCGAACCCAAACGGCACGAATCCCCTCCCCACAGCACATGGGCCAACACCCACAGGTGAGCTTCATTCCCGAAAAGCGAACGAGGCAACACCCACACAGCGCAAGCTCCACACAGCCCCGCTCCAAGCACGCCCGCCACGGGCTCTACCATCGCCAGTCAGCCGATCCAGATGCCGGTGACCCCACTTCCAAGAAGAGGAGAAACCCCCCACCCCCCCACCCCAGATGTATTGTAGCCTGTTGGCTAAGAGGTAATGATGAAAGTTAGGCAGATCTAGTCCTCCTTTATCTTTGGTCTTATGTAGTGTTTTTAGGCTAATACGCGGGGGTTTATCTTTCCAAAGAAATTTAGTGATGGAGGAGTCTAGAGATCTAAACCAGTCATAAGATGGTTTATTTGGGATCATTGAGAGTAAGTAATTGATTTTTGGCAAGACCATCAGATTTAGCAGATCATCTTCCACTTTTTTTAAAAGCGGGATCTGGTTTAGTTTTGTTAAGTCTGCCAATCTAGAAGAAACATTACTACCAAAGTATGTAATACTTTTTTTTTTTTACTAAGTATGTAAAAGGCAGAAAACAAATTAGGAAACTCAGGTGGTTTACAATCATTTGCAGCTGTGGCAGATTTATAAATCTCTTGTAATAAGACAACATACATTTTTTTAAACTTTTTCTCTCTGGTGGCGGCTCCATGCACATTCCATGTGACAAACCTTAGTGTACCCATAGTTGTGTGTGTCGCTAAAGTTGGACAGCACATGTCACCACAGAAACAGATAGACCCAGGTAAAATCATAGTAAGTGCTTTGGGTTGCCTGATATGAAGTCCAGAAACAGAGACATAGCAGAGAAAAAGACAGAAAATTAAGAAGGCGCTGGGGGTAAGAGGGGGTGAGAGATATGAGGTTATGTTAAATATTTGTGTGTGAGAGTGTGCATGTATGTATGTGACAAAGAAAAAAAGAGTGACAGAGAGGTGCGGTAAGGAGAGTAAATGAGAGGTACATGAGAGGAGACAAAAAGGAGCAGATAAAGCCCAGCCTTGCCCCCGTCCACATCAAACAATGTAAACATCATGCTGAGCTGTGCTTTACATTAGATTACATTTGCCAGTTATCTAACCTCTTATCTAACCAGAGTTACATGTTTTAGATTAACCTGCTGTTGCTCCTAAAAAAGCCACGGAGTTATCTCCCAGTCCCAGAACAACTGACCATTGACAAAGTTTATCTACAGCCACTGTAGCTCTGGTGCCTTCGGTGATATATTTCTTCCTGGATGGGAATAAAACTCTCATCTGTTCGAGGATCTACTTTGGGAACTGGTCATTAACGCTGAAGTTTGTTCCCCGCAGGTCCCAATTTCTGACGTGCTCTTTTTGCTTATAGTGCTCGAACCTTGCTACAATTGGCCGAGGTCGTTTGTGATAGGGCTTCTTACCTCCGAGCCGGTGAACACTATGGAAAGTGATGATTTTTACCTCGTCACTTGGGAGTTTCAGCTGACGTTGGAGAAATTCACATTATGTATTCTGCATCCTCCTCTGCCCGCCCTGGGATGCCGGAGAAGACAAGGCTGTCCCGCATGCCCAGAGCCTATATATCCAGGATGGTCTCTTTAATTTTTTTTATTTTCTCCAGACAGCTGCGACATTCCATCAGTGTTTTCACGCTATCCGTCAGCGTTTGGTTCTCAGCTGTGAGCAAGAGAGTTGTTCCTGGCTAAACTCCAGAGACTTCCTCAGAGATTGAAATTCTCTGTGGAGAACTTCCACCAGGGTGAGACGAGCATCCAGGATGGTTAGCTTCTTGTCGATAGAGTCCAGGACATCAGCATAGCTTTTCTCTGGAGAGATAGTTGAGGTGCTGGCTGAGTACTCTGAACAGGTGCGTTTTGATGTTTGTGTGGGCATGGGTGGAGATTTTGTGGCTTGCCCATAACAATGTTATCAAAACATTCGTCCACGTAGCTCTCAGGCTGTCCAAGGTTTCTTCGTCCAGTTTGTTTTATTGGGCAAATATGAGACAGTGGTTAGTATTTTACACGTTTATGTGTTCGGCTTGAATTTATTGGCTTGTTTTACCTGAGTTCTGTCGTGTTTGTTCACCAGTATACCACCATATTACTTACGCACAACTCTCGCGAGCCACTGATCACCTCCCTCTTTACAGTTATACTGTTTTAATGAGGATTAACAAAAAGAAATTATTCCTTTTTCTTATACCAGACAAATAACAAGTACATATGTATTTGATAAACATTTAAATCCCAATTGGTTTTATTATTTCCGTTTGGGGATAAACCAAGTATTTTTAATTGCATTGAACATGACCTCCTTACGTATGTAAATATTTACTGGAGAGGGGAATCCTCCAAGCTTCTGTTGGCAAAAACTTAATGCTCACCCTCTACCGATGATCCACATGGCCCTGTCTTTCAGTGTTTAACCCTTTCTCTCTCCTAGACATAGCTACTGACTGAGCTTTTACTGTAACTAACTCCATGTGCTCTCTTCAGATTCTAAACTTGAAAACTGGCTCAGAGTTTATCTGTTCCTTCTTTCTAGGTGAAACGACTAAAGGAGCTACATCCATTAACATTTACCTTTTCCTTCCCATAGAAAGTACTCCTAGATCGGTGCTTCTTTGTTCTCTTTGTGTCTCTGCTCTGTTTTCTCTAACCCCCAGTCGGTCGTGGCAGATGGCCACTCACACTGAGCCTGGTTCTGCTGGAGGTTTCTTCCTGTTAAAAGGGAGTTTTTCCTCTCCACTGTTGCCACATGCATGCTCAGTATGAGGGATTGCTGCAAAGTCAACGCCAGTGACTGTCCACTGTCTCTACATGCTCATCCGGGAGGAGTGAATGCTGCAAGTCACTGACTGGATGCAATCTGCTGGGTTTCCTTTCCTTAGATAGAAAAACTTTTTATCCAATTTGAATAAATAACAGAATCTGACTGCACTGTTCAATGATTAAGATTAATTGGAATGTATGTACCTGACTTTTGTGAAGTGCCTTGAGACGACATGTGTTGTGAATTGGCGCTATATAAATAAACTGAATTGAAATGAAAATATTTCCCCTCAACGGATGAGAGATGAATACAGTATGGCTCAATTTACATTTTGTAACACGGACATCAAAACAACATTTGAAAAAAAAAAAAATGAGCAGAAAGGGTAAAATAAAAATGACAGTGCATGAAAATAGTATGAGAAAATCAACAAATCGTTGTTATTAACAGTAATTTCAATTATTAAATTATTAATATACTGGTATAAAAACGTATTTATTCGTTCTTACGGAACTGGGTAACCTACTGTCAAAGAGAAGAAAAAAGGCATGCTAGTTACTAGCCTTTGCAATGCTATCGCCGGGCTCTTCAATGCCATCGTCAGCCTCTCCAAAGCTAACGCAAGTGAGTACTCTCCTTCTCATTTGCCAGCGCCGGCCTATCAATCAGATCAGTAGCTGGCTTCGGAATGGATACAGCCTCCTGCAACAAGGAAGTAGCCACCACTGGGTGCGCAATAGTCTTAATTTTGGCACTGATACCATGCCATAGAAGGCAGCTATCAAAGCAACCTGGGCTTCTATTACACCTTCGCAGTGCCACAGGCTGATCGTCTCTATACCACAGTGCATTAATGCGGTAATTTATGCAAGAGGAGGCCAAACCAAGTATTGAGTGCATAGAAATGGACATACTTTTCAGAAGCCTGACATCTGTGCTTAAAATATTCTTTTTTGATTGGTCCAATGTGACATTGTAATATTCTGAGACACTGAATTTTGGGTTTTCTTTACCTGTAAGCCATAATCATCAAAATTACAAGGAATAAAAGCTTGAAATATTTTAATCTATGTGGAATGAATCTCTAAAAAATAACCATTTCACTTTCTGAAATTCTGGAAAAACATTTGCACTTTTAAGCAATAAAATCTTTTGAGATGTACCTGTAGTCTATCTGGCGCACAGCCTGCTGTGCGTCTCTGCACTGCTATGTCAGACAGCATATGAAAAACAGAGGGTGTGTCTCTGTCTTTTGCCTATCACTACTGCTGTATATGGGTGTTTCTACTGGGCAGATACCCGAGTGAGTCACATGTTTTTTAAGTGCGACCCGAACCAGTCCTTGGATCCACCCTTTAGCGATTGCCAGGAAATGTCCCAGTGTTCTTGATGGTCAGTCTGCCCTGCTCTTAAGTCTATGTTTATGTGTTCCCAGGACTAAATAAGGAGAGGCAGGATTTAGTTTCTATGCTCCACAGCTTTTGAAACAACTGCCCAGAAACCTGAGATGTACATAATTGGTTGGCTCTTTTCAAATCAGGACTGAAAAGCCTGAAAAATAACATTTTTCATTTTTCTAAATATCTTAGGTAGAAACTGACTTTCCAAATCCTTGTCATAAGTATGTGAAACAGCTTTTTGTAATTTTTTACAGAGTGACTTAATCGTGCCTGTTCGTGTGGAAGCTTAAAGCTTTGTTTATTTGATTAAAAGTGTTATTATTGTTTTTTCCATATGTAAAGATGAATTCTGTGAATTCTTTGTTCTGGGCATAAGGGAGAGGTCACTCTGAGCAGCATGCAAGGCCTGTCTGGGAACAAATTACATAAGTGAAAGTTCTTGGCGTGAGGAATGACTGATGGGCTTGTTATTGTAGAAGTGAACTCGCGGGCTGGATGGAAAACAGTTCAGCCGGGAAATCTCAAGATACCCTGAATCCTGCCAGGTCGCTTTGACATTTAGTTCAGCTGTCCAGATAAGCTAATGAAATTGTTATGGTACAAACTGTAACGTAGATCAGTTTGATTTCCTGCAGATGTTTCCTGGAACTGCTCTTGAGAATCAATGTTGTGCGTGCCAAAATGTGCGTAGGTGAAAGCGTACATCTGTTTGGTCAAAAAGTCTCAGATACACAACAATGATATGACTGTTGTATGTATTATAATATAATATATATATATATATATATATATATATACACACACACACACACACACGCACAGGGGTTGGACAATGAAACTGAAACACCTGTCATTTTAGTGTGGGAGGTTTCATGGCTAAATTGGACCAGCCTGGTTGCCAGTCTTTATTGATTTCACATTGCACCAGTAAGAGCAGAGTGTGAAGGTTCAATTAGCAGGGTAAGAGCACAGTTTTGCTCAAAATACTGAAATACACACAACATTATGGGTGACATACCAGAGTTCAAAAGAGGACAAATTGTTGGTGCACATCTTGCTGACGCAACTGTGACCAAGACAGCAAGTCATTGTGATGTATCAAGAGCCACGGTATCCAGGGTAATGTCAGCATACCACCAAGAAGGACGAGCCACATCCAACAGGATAAACTGTGGACGGAAGAGGAAGCTGTCTGAAAGGGATGTTCGGGTGCTAACCCGGATTGTATCCAAAAAACATAAAACCACGGCTGCCCAAATCATGGCAGAATTAATTTGCACCTCAACTCTCCTGTTTCCACCAGAACTGACTGTTGGGAGCTCCATAGGGTCTATATACACGGCTGGGCTGCTATATCCAAACCTTTGGTCACTCATGCCAATGCCAAACGTCGGTTTCAATGGTGCAAGGAGCGCAAATCTTGGGCTGTGGACAATGTGAAACATGTATTGTTCTCTGATGAGTCCACCTTTACTGTTTTCCCCACATCCGGGAGAGTTACGGTGTGGAGAAGCCCCAAAGAAGCGTACCACCCAGACTGTTGCATGCCCAGAGTGAAGCATGGGGGTGGATCAGTGATGGTTTGGGCTGCCATATCATGGCGTTCCCTTGGCCCAATACTTGTGCTAGATGGGCGCGTCACTGCCAAGGACTACCGAACCATTCTTGAGGACCATGTGCAGCCAATGGTTCAAACATTGTATCCTGAAGGCGGTGCCGTGTATCAGGATGACAATGCACCAATACACACAGCAAGACTGGTGAAAGATTGGTTTGATGAACATGAAAGTGAAGTTGAACATCTCCCATGGCCTGCACAGTCACCAGATCTGAATATTATTGAGCCACTTTGGGGTGTTTTGGAGGAGCGAGTCAGCAAACGTTTTCCTCCACCAGTATCACGTAGTGACCTGGCCACTATCCTACAAGAAGAATGGCTTAAAATCCCTCTGACCACTGTGCAGGACTTGTATATGTCATTCCCAAGACGAATTGACGCTGTATTGGCCGCAAAAGGAGGACCTACACCATACTAATAAATGATTGTGGTCTTAAACCAGGTGTTTCAGTTTCATTGTCCAACCCCTGTATATCTTGACTCATGAAAGGGATTTTGGGATTCTTTGGGATTTTGTATGAAGATGTATTCAGAGATGTGTTCTGAATAAAAAAGTCCCCTGCATCGGCTTTGAGAGGAAACCAGTTGTCTCTTCATCATTTTTAAATTAGGAAACTTTCTTCTCCCACATAATTGGTGGCCCGTACGGGGAATCTTTTTGCTGAGGAAAAAGAGAAAAGTGGCCAGTCCAGGCGGAGGGACATGGACTGCTGAAACGGGCCTGTTGACCTATAAGGGGTAAGATCATCTGTCTCTTCTGTTACACTTTAGAAATACGGCTGTCCATAGGTCCTCTGCTATGGTTATTAAATCAAGTGAATGACATCAGATGTATCCCTTTTAAATTACAAAGGACATCTGGTTTACCATAATGTTTACCATAATGCACGCAAGGAGGCTGTCATTCAAAAACACAAAGTTGGAATTGGCCACCTGGCAGTCTTGAAGTAATGTTTACGTCCTGGCTAAAGTCGTGGGGGCGAGGCCTAGGAATAGTCCTAATATTATATCGTGTCGTTCCAATATTATTTTCTCTCCAAGGGATTAATTCAATTCAATTCAATTCAGTTTATTTATATAGCGCCAATTCACAACACATGTCGTCTCAAGGTACTTCACAAAAGTCAGGTACATACATTCCAATTAATCTTAATCATTGAACAGTGCAGTCAGATTCTGTTATTTATTCAAATTGGATAAAAAGTTTTTCCATCTAAGGAAACCCAGCAGATTGCATCCAGTCAGTGACTTGCAGCATTCACTCCTCCCGGATGAGCATGTAGAGACAGTGGACAGTCACTGGCGTTGCCTTTGCAGCAATCCCTCATACTGAGCATGCATGTAGCAACAGGGGGAGGGGAAAAACTCCCTTTTAACAGGAAGAAACCTCCAGCAGAACCAGGCTCAGTGTGAGCGGCCATCTGCTACGACCGACTGGGGGTTAGAGAAAACAGAGCAGAGACAGAAAGAGAACAAAGAAGCACTGATCCAGGAGTACTTTCTATGGGAAGGAAAAGGTAAATGTTAATAGATGAAGCTCCTTTAGTCGTTTCCCCTAAAAGAAGGAACAGATAAACTCTGAGCCAGTTTTCAAGTTTAGAGTCTGAAGAGAGCACATAGAGTTAGTTACAGTAAAAGCTCAGTCAGTAGCTATGTCTAGGAGAGAGAAAGGGTTTAAACACTGAAAGACAGGGCCATGGGGATCATCGGTGAGGGTGAGCATTAAGTTGTTGCCAGCAGAAGCTTGGAGGATTCCCCCTCACCAGAAAGGTGTTACAGGTAGACACAGAGTCAGGCCAAGGTGTAGCTTCTAGGAAGAGAAAAAAAGAGAACAAAGTTAAAAGCTGAAAAAACAGCAAATAATACAAAAATGAAGAGTAGTGTGAGAAAAGTAGCGAAGAGGGTGAAAGTGGTCATTATGTCGTCCAGCAGCCTAAGCCTATAGCAGCATAACAACAGAGATAGTTCAGGATAAACTAAGCCACTCTAACTATAAGCTTTATCAAAAAAGGAAAGTGTTAAAGCCTTAAAAGTAGACAGTTTGTCCATCTAGAGCCCACTGATGGCCACTGTTATACTAAAACCACAACGATTGGGATACCTCTCTCTGTCAGATTGACCATAACCATTGGAGAAGAGGGGGTCATACAGGTAGCAGAAATGGAGGTGTGTTTGCACCTCAACCATAACTGAGCCGGTTTAGGCTAAACCTGACTCCCCTTACTCCATCCAACAAGGGGAGAAGACGACGGAGGTAAAATAAGGAAGATAACTCAGGATAACCTAACCACTTAAAAAAAAGCTTTATCAAAAAGGAACGTTTTAAGCCTAGCCTTAAAAGTAGACAGGTGTCCGCCTCACGGACTAAAACGGGAGCTGGTTCCCACAGGAGAGGAGCCTGATAAAAAAGGTCTGCCTCCCATTCTACTTCAAGAGACTCTAGGAACCACCAGAAACCCTGCAGTCTGAGAACTAAGTGCTCTGTTAGGAACGTATGGAACAATCAGATCTCTGATGTATGATGGAGCAAAATCATTAGGGCTTTATATGTGAGGAGAGAATTTTAAATTCTATTCTGGATTTAACAGGGAGCCAATGAAGGGAAGCAAAAACAGGAAAATTATTTCCTTTTTAATTTTCATCAGAACTTGCGGCATTTTGAATCAGCTGAAGGTTTTAACTGATTTTGTGGACATCCTGATAGTAAAGAATTACAATAGTCCAGCCTTGAAGTAACAAATGCATGGGACTATTTTTTCAGCATCAATCCTGGACAGGATTTTTCTAATTTTGGGCAATGTTTTCCGGAGATGATAAAAGGAAATCCTAGAAAACCTGTTTAAAATGGATTTAAATGACATGTCCTGGTCAAAAATAACACCAAGGTTTTTTTTAAATTTATTATCGGAGGTCAATTTAATGCCATCCAAGTTAGGTGATTGACTAAGCATTTTTTTTTTTTAAAGACTCCGGTCAAAGACGACAACTTCTGTCTTGTCTGAATTTAAAAAGCAGAAAATTTAAAGTCATCCAAGTTTTTATGTCTTCAAGACATGCTTGTAGTCTATCTAACTGGTTGGGCTCATCAGGATTTATGGATAAGTAAAGCTGAGTGTCATCAGCGTAACATTGAAAATTTATTCTATGCTGCCTAATAATTTTACCTATTGGAAACATACACAGGGGTTGGACAATGAAACTGAAACACCTGTTTTAGACCACAATAATTTATTAGTATGATGTAGGGCCTCCTTTTTGCGGCCAATACAGCGTCAATTCGTCTTGGGAATGACATATACAAGTCCTGCACAGTGGTCAGAGGATTTTAAGCCATTCCTTCTCTTGCAGGATAGTGGCCAGGTCACTACGTGATACTGGTGGAGGAAAACTTTCCTGACTCGCTCCTCCAAAACACCCCAAAGTGGTTTCAATAACATTTAGATCTTGTGACTGTGCAGGGCCATGGGGAGATGTTCAACTTCACTTTCATTTTTCATCAAACCCAATCTTTCACCAGTCTTGCTGTGTGTATTGTGGCATTGTCATCCTGATACATGGCCCAGCCTTCACAATACAATGTTTGAACCATTGGATTCACATGTCCTCAAGAATGGTTCGTTGTCCTTGGCAGTGACGCGCACATCTAGCAAAAGTATTGGGCCAAGGGAATGCCATGATATGGTAGCCCAAACCATCACTGATCCACCCTCATGCTTCACTCTGGGCATGCAACAGTCTGGGTGGTAAGCTTCTTTGGAGCTTCTCCACACCGTAACTCTCCCGGATGTGGGGAAAACAGTAAAGGTGTACTCATCAGAGAACAATACATGTTTCACATTGACCACAGCCCAAGATTTGCCCTCCTTGCACCATTGAAACCGACTTTTGGGATTGGCATGAGTGACCAAAGGTTTGGCTATAGCAGCCCGGCCGTGTATATTGACCCTGTGGAGCTCCCGACGGACAGTTCTGGTGGAAACAGGAGAGTTGAGGTGCACATTTAATTCTGCCTGTGATTTGGGCAGCCGTGGTTTTATGTTTTTTGGATACATCCGGGTTAAGAGCCCGAACATCCCTTTCAGACAGCTTCCTCTTGCGTCCACAGTTTTATCCGTTTTGGGTGTGGTTCGTCCTTCTTGGTTGGTATGCTGACATTACCCTGGATACAGGGCTTTTGTATACATCACAAAGACTTGCTGTCTTGGTCACAGATGCGCCAGGAAAGACCTGCAGCCAACAATTTGTCCTTCTTTTGAAACTCTGGTATGTTACCCATAATGTTGTGTGCATTTCAATATTTTGAGCAAAACGGTGCTCTTACCTGCTAATTGACCCTCCCACTCTGCTCTTACTGGTGCAATTTGCAATCAATGAAGACTGGCTACCAGGCTGGTCCAATTAGCCATGAAAACCCCTACACTAAAATGACAGGGTGTTTCAGTTTCATTGTCCAACCCCCTGTATATAGTAAAGAGAATTGGCCCACGTACTGAACCCTGTGGTACTCCACAATTAACCCTAGAGTTTAAAGATGAATTTATCATTTACACATGAACACACTCTGGAATCTTTCAGACAATAAGATTTAAACCAGCCTAGCGCTGTTTCCCAGATCCCTACAGCATATTCCAGCCTTTCTAAGAGAATATATGATCGACTGTATCAAATGCAGCACTGAGATCTAACAGAATCAGTACAGACACAAGTCCATTATCTGAGGCAATAAGAATATCATTAGTGACTTTCAGCAGAGCTGTTTCAGTGCTATGATGAGCTCTGAAACGTGTCTGAAACTATTCAAACAGGTCATTGCTGTGTAAATGCTCAGACATTTGATTAGCAACTATTTTCTCAAGAATTTTAGATAAGAATGGAAGATTGGATATCGGTCTGTAATTTATTAAGTCATCTCGATCAAGCAAAGGTTTCTTAAGCAAAGGTTTAATTACAGCTACCTTAAAAGCATGTGGTACATACCCATTTACCTAACATAAATTAATCATATCTAAAATGGGGCTGGTAATCAGAGGGAACAATTCCTTAAATAATTTGGTTGGGATTGGGTCTAATATACAAGTTGAAGGTTTAGATGAAGCTAATATTTCTGATAACTCAGGAAGCTCCACAGGATCGCAACAGTCCAAACACAGGTCAGGTTCTACAGTTACTTCCAATGTTGTCTCACTTGTTGAAGATGAAGTAATCATCTTTGGGAGTATGTCAAAGATTTTCTTCTTAATAGAATCAATCTTATTTTGGAAGAATCCCATAAAGTCATGACTGCTGAGAACTCTGTGTAAGTTTAGCAACTGTACTAAAGAGAAACCTAGGATTATTCTTGTTCTCTTCTTATAAGGATGAGAAATAAGCTGTTCTAGCTTGGTGAAGTGTCTTTTTATACAACCGTAGGCTTTTTTTTTTTCCAGATTAAGTAGGAATCCTCTAGTGTGTAGAGCGCCATTTTCGCTCCCATTTTCTAACATTGTGCTTTAAAGTACGCAGCTCTGAAAATTAAACCAGGGAGCCTGCCTCCTATGAATAATTACCGCTTCTTTATTTCAAAGGGGGGCTGCATTGCACCACGCAATGATGAAGTAAACACTCTGACAAAGAAGAATCAATTTGGTGAGGGGAAGAAAACACAAAAATTATTGCCTTCCACTGTGCTTTTCTGTGATAATGAGGAAATTAAAAGTGGAACAGATTCTTTAAAGTTGTTACAAGCATTGTCTGATAATGATCTACTATAATGAAATTTTCTTTCAGGTGTGGAGTACTCTGTTAATTTAACTCAAAAAGGTTTATTAAAAAATGGTCCGAGAAACACAGTGTTTTGTGAGAATATGTCTTGGTTATGTCTTTACACTCAATGCCATATGTCAGCACACAAGGTCCAGAGAATGAAGACAAACGTGGGTAGGTTTGTTAATTTTTGAGTAAAGCCATTGAGTCTAAGATACCATTTAAAGGCTATATTTAAGCTATCACTTTCAGTGTCAAACATGAATGTTAAATCACCCACTATAATAACTTATCGGTATTTAACACTAAATCAGATAAAGGTCTGAAAACTGATCTAAAAATTGAGAGTAAGGGCCTGGTGGACGGTACAAAACAACAAAGAAGTGGTTTTAAGGTGCTTGCATTTGGATGAGGAAAACTAAGGATTAAATATTGTAGCAATTGATTGGTCTGGGACTAGTCCCAATAATCGGACTGTGAAATAAGATGGTTGCGACTCCTCCTCCTCAGCCCAGTATTTCGAGGAATGTGAAAATTTAAAATAATTAGTAGGAGTTTGACTCATTTATAGTAACGTAATCTTTTGCTGCAGGCCAGATTTCTGTGAGTCTAATAAATCAATCTGATTGTCACAACTCGGTCACTACTAGCAAAGTCTTTTGTGAAGAGAGATATCTTATGTTTCAGTAAGCCCATTTAATTGTTTTATTTTTATTTTAGTCTGAGTTTTGTTTATTAGATTTTCCTTGATTTCCTCTTTAGATAATTTTTTTGAATATCTTATTCAATTTTTGACCGGGTGGGCGAAGACACCATCTTGATTAGGGTAATGGGTGGGTTAGCGTAAAAGAAGCTTCAGAGAGGAGTATTAGACTAGCAAACCCTGCTTCCTGGTCTACCCTGGGTTGTCAGAGTTTTGGAGACTTAAGTGGCAACGTGCCCAGGTTTTATTACACGGGGCATCAAGATGACCCCCTTGGAGAGGTCAAGCCTGAAACTGAGAAAGCTGCAGTATTTTTGTGATCTCTTGTGGAGTTGCTGTTCTGCAGAGACTGTTAAATTATCCTGTTAAAGGGATTGGAAGTTAGTAATCTAATGTGATGGGTTTTCCTACAAGTGTGGGTTTGGATGTTGAGTTGTGCCCTGAGGTTGGGTGTTGGCTGTGTTACTGGTGAGGTTCGCTGCTTGAGCCTTTTTCACTCTTGAAGGGAATGGACGTAAAGCTCCTAGCTCCTTGTGCACTTGATTGGAGTGAACATTGCTTTAAATAGAGACGCCGTTTCTGGTAAAACTGACTGAAAGCTAGACAAAAAGGAAAGGCTCTCTGGCAGGCTGAGGGATAATTTTCAGGTTGCAAATTTTTGTGTGTGTGCGTGTGTGCGCGCTGCAACACGCCGTGTCTTGTGCTTTCTACCAGTTATGACAAAAAGGTGGTGCTTGTGTTGCACAGCAACCACACAACGAACACATACACATGCATAGCACACAAACATACAACACGCATTACACACGAACTTCACACGACAAAACAAAGAACACAAATGTGGGGGCAAAATGCATATACGATGAAAAAGAAAAGTATGAATGTCAAATTGCCTGTCATACGTCCTGTCTACATGTTTTCGTCTGAATGTCCGTGTCCAGTGATTCTGTCCAATGTGTTCATCTAAGTGTTTTCGCCTAGTGGTGAAATCCGCTGTCTAAGCATGTGGGATTATTTGTCAATAATATTTGTTTATCCACATTTTTTTCCGTTTTTTTTTTCTTTATTTTTGACAATTTATTCACAAAAGAATGACAGGTTTTTAGGAACTCCTTGAGCACGGGCCTCTTAGTGCTCACAAAGTCCGGATTGAATAACTGAATAGTTTAAATTCAAGTGAGCGTAGAGTGGTCTGCAGTTAACTTGGAGTCTAAATTAACTTAAAAAATGCGCAAGAAAATTGATAGAATGTTTATAATTGAAGTGAGAATCCAGGTTTTATCTAATTTTTTTTCTTTTCTAGTCGAAGCTCAACTGTTAATTGCCTGATACAGGAAGAATCTTGTGTAAAAATAAAATAAGGTGCTTATATTTTCTTAACCATCAGAGGACAACTGGTATGTTTAAGTCTTTATGGGGTTTAACTGAATGTTTAGACGAAGAACGTTTCTGAAATGGAGGAAAATGTTGCACGTCTGTGAAAGTTGGTATGGGATTTAGGATGTGTGTGTGTTTGGGTGGATGAGAGAAAAATAATGAGCAGAGCAGAAGTGGGGCTCCCAGTTCCCCTCCACAAGGACGGTTCTCAAAGGGGGCCGGGCCCAGAGTTTCTAATGTCTACTTTTCATTGTAATGCAGTTCATTAATGTTTTACTGGTAAAATGGGTCACATATTTTGATTTGCCTTCTATAAAGAATAATAAAAATTTAATCATGCAATTTATTATTGTAGAAGTTTGATGGAAAGAAATTCTCTAACTATAGAATCATTACTTTATCAAGGTATATTACTTATTTTTTGGCATATTTCGAGTTCTTAGATTTTAAAGGCACCAGAGAAAGCATCAACTTCAAAAATAATCTTGTGGGTGAAGCAAATTCTTGGATCAGGTTCAAACTATTTTATTAACCTTAATGGTGGGATAATATGCAAATACGACAGTCTATGCTTTATCCTTGCTTAGTTAGTATGCAAATGTGTTTTTAGTGTAATATAAGGTTTTGTTATTTTACTATGTCGAACAATGTAAAAGTCAGAAAGTGAGAGGTGTAACAAACCAAGAGGAAGAAATGAAAAACAGAGAATACAGCTTAATTTAATGATTTATATTAGACTGACAGGTGAAGAGAAAGGACTTGTGATTTGACAGGAATCAATTTATTGTAGGGAGAAAAAGATTTTAGGCCTGAATTGCCGTTTCTTTAGATTAAACATTAAGGGACAGAGTGATAAAATGACTTAATGGAAAAACAAACAAATAAGGAACAGTTAAAAAGGTATATGAAAAGCAAGTTACTGGCTTATGATATGTGCTACATCGCCTTAAAATTAAAAATTACAATGGTAATGTTATAGATTTTGCTATTGGAAGAACTTTGCCAATTCTTGCCAAGTACCTCAACAAAATTAATATTAGAAAGATGAAAATTGCATGTGTTTCTCAAAGTTTATTAAACAGTGGAGTGATAAAAATGTACAAATACAAAGTTTTATGCTTAAAAAAAACAAAAAACAAATTAACTCATCTTGCAGAAACAATAATGCAGCCATTAAAGAAGGGACATGTTTGGTTATGGCAGAGGGGTTTAAAATACTGTCATACTGTCATATCGAGGCAAAGTCTCATGAAGGAAGCTGCCTGTTATTTTGTGACTTTCTGACTGATTACTCAGTGAATTACAGCCTGTTAACGCACGTTAACAAGGTTTTGGGAAGAGCAGCACAAAGCCTCGCTGAACACCCCAGCCAGGTCAGACCAGAGGCTGTAGAGATAAATTGCAAGATGTGCTAAAAAGATTCACTTAGATCAATTAAATTCATTTTTCTGTTTACAAAATATAGAATAACCAAATATCTCTCAATCACCCAAATAATAAAACAATTTAGCCATATTTGTTTATTAATCACTTGGAGACTAATAAAGTATTTTTGAAACTGAATTATAATAAATTACAACATTAAACAGCTACTGAACAAAGCATTGATGGCCATCATGAGTTCTTTCCATAGCAATATAATGCATTGCCTTTTGAGCTCCAACTAGATGATAAATACATTTTCCCTTTGTAAAGGTTGATAAGATATTCAAGACGTTAAAATGGGACAAAAAAAAAAAGCTCAAACTAACAAGGCATTTTAAACAAATGTATACTGCATTTGAGCAAATACTGTAATGGGAATTAAGAGTCTAACAAACTCAAAATTTGCTAAATCACTCATGCCCCATTCACCAAGACATGTTCAAAGGGGGGCGGAGGAGAGCCTGAGAAGCTGTATATATAACGTTAATAGACAGGTTAGGTTACTACTACGAAATACACTTGGTATTTAACAGAAATGTTTCACTGTTGATGTTAGACCTTGAAAAACTGAAGAACTGATATAAAAACAGTCTATGAGTTCAGAAGCAGATTTAGTGATCAGACTAGGGAAACTATGTGAAAATAATCAAATAAGTAACCATACGGGATCAAAAACAGATTACCTGTTGGTTGGAAATTTCAAATATATGTTTGCATACAATTTTAAGCTACTATTTTCATTTTAATTTGAATCCTTTGTTGCTTGTTTATTTATTTAATTCATGGGAATCTTATTTTAATATAAAAAAATGTGATTTTCTGCAAAGCTTTGTTGTCAATTAATTTCTTCACTTTGTTCTTTTTGCATAGAAATAGGTACATGTCCAACGTTACCATGATCTTCTTTGTAACTATCAACTATGAAACGTGCAGCGACACAGATGAACATTATGGGGCCAGGGATGTTTCATGGTGGAACAGATTCACCCTTACTATTAAATGACACAAACAGGCCCAGGGTTGGATTGCCTGAGTCTTGCATTTAAAACTCTACTAACAATATAACTAACTGTATTGCTTTATAGTTTTTTTTTCTTTGTTTTGTCAGAAGCTCTACACAATCGTTCACATTCTACCCACCGTTGTTCCTGGAAGACATACAAAGTTATTCAAATGCTCTGTTACATAGGGGAAGAGTAGAGAATCCAGAAACACCATCTACAGACGTTGCCTCATGTTTTTATGACATCAATTGGAAACTGAAAGTGGCCGTAGGGATACTGTTTGAGGTATTCATTCGTTTTCTACAATACAAGTCCATGTTCGAGTACATTGAACAGTAAAAGCTATTCACATACTTAGGAGGACAAGTAATGAAGGACATTTACAACGAGTTTCTACAGTTGCTAAGCAGACTAACTCGCAAACTATAGACCAATGGATTTCCCTTGATAATATTTGACTTTTTGTGACATAGTTACCTTACAAAAGGAAAGTGTATAATAAGGATAAACAAAATTAAAACAGTCTTGGCATCTCAAGATCCTGATAACCTTTTATTGGAAGTAACTTACTTTGACAAATTATTTTTAGCATGATTCCAAAATTTATGTTATTGCCTTGTTTTCCTTCCATTATTTTAAAAAAAAGGGTTTTATCAAATACTCATAGACCTCATAACGTACACAATATGTTTAGGGATAACAAAAAATAAGTTCTTATCACAATATTTTGTTGGAGTGCTAAATGGAAAAAATGGTTTAAAAACTTTGAATTACACAATGCATGACAAAACCAGTGAGTCAGTTTCACTAAGTTTCTCCAAAGGATTATACTTTTAAATATGTATTCCATTTTCTTCCCTGCCTTTTCAGTATTTAGTGCTGGTGATGTAAAAATTGCTGTGAAAACATCAGTGTTAGCAACAGATTTTTTCCTGAGGATTAGAGGCTCACGAATATGTTTGAGGAAGATCAATTGTTGAGCCTTGAGAAACATTTCACAACCTTCAGATAGTTTGTATATGTTAGACTGGAGTATGACTACTGCTCGTTAAATATACTCTTTTTAGTGGGATACAAGTGTCACATCAACAGAACAAATTGTTTGCAAATTAAGCATGCACTTGCAGTTCCTGAGTCTTTGTGCAAGGATTGATTTGTATTTATTCGTTTGTTGAGGATTGCAAGAAGAGGAATTTGACTCTTTATCGTTATCACAAATTAAACCTTGAAATTTGATCTTCAAGAGACTGTTAGAGAGTATTTTCAAATGTAAAGCAAAAATGGATTTTAGAATCCTTTACTTACAAACCACCACCTGGAACTAACTGCAAAATCACTCTGATTAATTAACATGCAAGTTATTTTGAGAAAGGAATTTCATGTGTTGCAGGACAGGAAGCATGAATTATGTCAAGGAATTAGAACTCTTTAATACTGTTACATAGGAAACAACGTTATTTTCTTCATAATGACAGAACAATATTTCTAGAAATCTGGAAGTAGAAATATGAGCCACAATTATAACAAAACGACTGATAAGGGACAATAACTTGATCCTAATACTCTTGCATGAAATCATTTTAAAATAGTCCTTAACATGTAGTGTATAATGTCTAATCTCCTAAATTTTATTAACTAACGGATGAGAAAATAAATGAATTTAGGGCTAGGAAGACAAATGCACAACAAAGTTCATACAAAATTAAAAAAAACAATAGTAATGGCGATTTATGACAGTTATAATGTTTTTAATGTCTTACCCTAGATCCCAAGAGAACTCTGTGGGAAGTTTTCCCTCTAACATATTAGCTGAGAATGTCAGTATTGAACTGATGCTTAATGTAAGTGTTATGTGACTTTACTTCAATTCTAAACTTTAGCAGATGCTTCCAGGAAACAATCTTCAGAAGGCGAGTGGGATCAGGAAATGGTTCTTGAATTAGATGCCAGAGAAGAGATAGAGATAAAAGCACATAAACAACAAGGGTTTGACTTAGGAAAGGTGCTAAAAAATAAAGCATCACCAGGAGAACATAAAACAATAATCAGAGGCGAGACTCCTACAAAACAAACATCAATAGTAGATTTAATTGTATTGGAAGGACTTTAAATGTCAAAAACTCAATGTAGCAGAAAATTAGAACAGGAAGAGGACGAAAGTGCTTAGAGAATTTAAAACCTAGAACTTGAATAAATTTACAATCCTGCATGACTGAAAGGTTTTTACAGTATAGGATACTGAAATCTAAGTTTTCGCAAGTACGTCTTTCACAGATAAATTAGTGTTTGGGATGCACAATTGCAGCCTAAGTGTACATAGTAAAATAGGTTTCTTGTTTTCTTTAATCAATGAATTTTAATAAATGTGTGTTACTGAAGGGAAGATGTTAGGAAAAAGCAATGTTCCCTTTAAGGCAAAATGTAGTTGCCATCTCTTTCGCAAATAGAGAAAGTACAATGTGATCTGGATGTCTTTTAATAGCTATATGTGGAACTTCTTGACTGTGTGTACAGACAATTATAAATTACCTTAATCTTTGTTAGTGAAAAACTGCAGCGGTGTTAGACGTGACTGTCTCAGACTGTGACGCTATGTAATGGGAGGAAGGAATGAACTGCCTCCCTTGGAACGGTTCATCTCCTTTTTGAGAAGTTCCAGGCATTGGAGGGACAACGCCAAATATCACATTCCTTGCACAAAGCACAAAATTGCAGACTCCATTAAGTATTCGCACCCCGAATACAGACGAATAAGGGCTAAACACTTGGCATAGAAGTTAAAACTGATCTTTTAGATAAGATAATGTGTGGAGGAACAAACCCTTAAAGAGCTAAGAGTCTTGGCACCGGATGCCAGCCTTTTTAACTGAAGGAAAAGTGACAATACAGGCAGGAGAGAAGAAGTATCATATAATTTGAAAATTAGTAGAAAATTAGTATATCCTAACATTTAAATGTTAGGATATATCTTTCTGATCAAAGGGGGGTTAGGTCAAAAGTTTATGAGATCGATTTAAGAATATAATAACACATGAGGTGAGGTCACACACGGTTTTATAATATGATACATTTCTGAAGGGTAATAAAATGCGCACTAGACGTACTATTTTCAGGCACTGGATCAAATTGAAGACTTTTCAACTAATTTTGACTTACTATACAAACACACAGTAGTTAGTAACGTCAATCTATCTCTTTACAGGATAATGCCTGGGAAGTACATAGTTTAGAACAAAATCTTTGCTGATAGGGCGAGGTAGAATGGCACTAAGCATGCTTCCAGGGGAAAAGGTGATTGCTTGAACTATCCTTGCTATCTTCTGTTTCTTTCTTTTGCATGAAAACAATGAGCGAATACAATTGATTATCACTCCTAAAAGGAGCAGTGCCTTTCTCTCTATCAGTACAGGTGATGAGAGGGAACCAAATTGACCTACAGAACGTTACCCTTCGTTGATGTGGAGACTGGACCTGGGTTCTCGTTAAGAAAGCTTTTAGAAGAATGTTCTTTCTGAATGGAAAACAGTTTGACCATTTATTCTATTTCTTAAGAACCGTATGTATTTTATTTGCTGCAGCACAATTCTTATCTAGAAGATTTTCACTGTTACATTGGGTTTCAAAGTTTCATTTCTGCTCATAATTATTTGGATTTCTGAGATTCCCATGTACTCGGGGCAGGAGTTTGAGCACTTCTGTGAAAGTCGTCACACCCCTTTTCAAGTCATCATTGCATTGGACTATGATAAAGGAGGACGTTGAGGAAATACAGGGAGAAGGACACTGAGGAAAATACAGAAAAGGTGATGCTAATGATGCAATGATACCCAATTTACATATGACACTTCTGTTACGACTATGATTTGAACAATGCTACTGACGTTTAATGCTTGGATAACATGTATGATGTAGTAACTAAGAGTAGATTAGTTAATTTTCTGTTTCTGTTAATTTAGGAAGGTAAGATGAATGTATTTGGTTTCAATTTATTTTATCAGGTAAGTTTTATCCTTAAAAGGCAGATCTGTTTTTTTTTGTTATTTTGGCCTGGGTTGACCCTGAAGTTACAACAATCTCCTTATTGCACAACTTAAGTTTTGATACTAGATACATTAGTTGGTTTCATATTCTTTAATTTTTTTTAGAGTTTTGTATGGGTTAGAAGGGATTATGTGGAACAGTTAATCGGACATAAAAGTGGACAAACAGGAGTCGGACTGTGGAGACGTCAAGAATACAATCATATACGGACGAAGGATATTTAATTAGACATGTGGTACTTTAATGTCATGGGTTAGCACGATACTGGTCAGTATTCTCCGTCTTCTCAGAATGACACCGATCCAGAGACTGGCCGTACAAGTAACCTTTTTGGGCGTTGGACTCAGAGACCTATGGACACATGAAGACGTTGTGGGACCCTGAACCAGGATAAATGTGATGGCAGAATAATAAAGTTGAAAAGAACCAATCTAAGACACTACATAATGTTCCAGAAAGACCAAGGACAGAGACTGAGCTACACTGTTTTGCTGCTGAGAATTTAACAGTTTTTTCAATTTTCTGTTATATCTTCAAGTTTGCCTTTATTTCGTTTTAAGGTTCTGAATTGATTCAAGCTGTTTTTGCACTCTGATAGAATGGGAGCATCCATTCTAGTGGTATTTAGCTCCAGAGTTTCAACATGGTCAATGATTTCTGTTACATATATTGTGGTGAATAGTAATGATGAACCAGGACCTGATTGGCATGAAAGGTCCTTAAAATAGATGATAATGATACGCATTAGATTAAATACAGAGATCTCTCATTCAGATTGGCCAAGAATGAGTTTTCTCTGAGGCCTCCAGACGGGTGGGTTTTTCGACTTGTAGGACCTAAGCTAACCTGAAGGTCCCCTTCATCGACACGTAGTTTGTGAGTTTGACAGACATGGATGTTTGTCCATGGGTGAGTTGATGAGATGTGTCTTTTGGGAAGAGCTACAGAGTAGCTGGATTTGGTCCAATTAGTGAATAGGTTTAGTTTATCATAGTCTAACACAGTTAAAATAATGTGCGCATAGGAACTTTAAATAGGATCTTAATTAATTAGTTGAAGCCGAAATTTCAGACCTAAATAAGGGCAACCATTTAGGGTTGCTTAATTTTGTACATAATGTAATAAATAAACTACTTTCCATAATCATTCCCATTTGTATTCATTTTACTCACTGGCATGAATATAAGACCTCTCTCAGCTGTTAATTAGCTTAAAAACCTAATTAAAGGGGGAATATACAGTACAGACCAAAAGTTTGGACACACCTTCTCATTCAAAGAGTTTTCTTTATTTTCATGACTATGAATATTGTAGCTTCACACTGAAGGCATCAAAAATATGAATTAACACATGTGAATTATACACTGAACAAAAAAGTGTGAAACAACTGACAATATGTCTTATATTCTAGGTTCTTCAAAGTAGCCACCTTTTGCTTTGATTACTGCTTCACACACTCTTGGCATTCTGTTGATGAGCTTCAAGAGGTAGTCACCTGAAATGGTTTTCACTTCACAGGTGTGCCCTGTCAGGGCAAGTGGGATTTCAAGCCTTATAAATGGGGTTGGGACCGTCAGTTGTGTTGTGCAGGAGGTGGATACAGTACACAGCTGATAGTCCTACTGAATAGACTGTTAGAATTTGTATTATGGCAAGAAAAAAACAGCTAAGTAAAGAAAAACAAGTGGCCATCATTACTTTAAGAAATGAAGGTCAGTCAGTCCGAAGAATTGAGAAAACTTTGAAAGTGTCCCCAAGTGCAGTCGCAAAAACCATCAAGCGCTACAAAGAAACTGGCTCACATGAGGACCGCCCCAGGAAAGGAAGACCAAGAGTCAGCTCTGCTGCGGACGATAAGTTCATCCGAGTCACCAGCCTCAGAAATTGCAGGTTAACAGCAATCTCAGATTAGAGAACAGGTCAATGCCACACAGAGTTCTAGCAGCAGACACATTTCTAGAACAACTGTTAAGAGGAGACTGTGTGAATCAGGCCTTCATGGTAAAATAGCTGCTATGAAACCACTGCTGAGGACAGGCAACAAGCAGAAGAGACTTGTTTGGGCTAAAGAACACAAGGAATGGACATTAGACCAGTGGAAATCTGTGCTTTGGTCTGATGAGTCCAAGTTTGAGATCTTTGGTTCCAACCACCGTGTTTTTTGTGCGGCGCAGAAGAGGTGAACGGATGGACTCTACATGCCTGGTTCCCACCGTGGAGCATGGAGGATGATGTGTGATGGTGTGGGGGTGCTTTGCTGGTGACACAGTTGGAGATTTATTCAAAAATGAAGGCATACTGAACCAGCATGGCTACCACAGCATCTTGCAGCGGCATGCTATTCCATCCGGTTTGCGTTTAGTTGGACCATCATTTATTTTTCAACAGGACAATGACCCCAAACACACCTCCAGGCTGTGTAAGGGCTATTTGACCAAGAAGGAGAGTGATGGGGTGCTGCGCCAGATGACCTGGCCTCCACAGTCACCGGACCTGAACCCAATCGATATGGTTTGGGGTGAGCTGGACCGCAGAGTGAAGGCAAAAGGGCCAACAAGTGCTAAGCATCTCTGGGAACTCCTTCAAAACGGTTGAAAAACCATTTCAGGTGACTATCTCTTGAAGCTCATCAACAGAATGCCAAGTGTGCGGAGCAGTAATTAAAGCAAAAGGTGGCTACTTTGAGGAACCTAGAATATAAGACATATTTTCAGTTGTTTCACACTTTTTTATTCAGTATATAATTCCACATGTGTTAATTCATAGTTTTGATGCCGTCAGTGTGAAGCTACAATATTCATAGTCATGAAAATAAAGAAAACTCTTTGAATGAGAAGGTGTGTCCAAACTTTTGGTCTGTACTGTATGTGGAAGCTTAAAGCTTTGTTTGTTAGATTACGCGTTGTTTTTACCATATGTAAAGATGAATTCTGTGAATTCTTTGTTCTGGGCATAAGGGAGAGGTCACTCTGAGCAGCATGCAAGGCCTGTCTGGGAACAAATTATAAAGTGATTACCAGCAGCTTCTGACGTCATTTCGCTCTTATGTCTGCAATGCTGTGTTCATGTCCGGCATGGAAAAATCGCCCACTCTTCCACTCTCAAGTGTCACAATGATGGGTTTAGGTACCGAAACATGGTACCGTTTCATTTTACATGAATTGGTACTCTGTAGTACCAACAGAGTTCAGTCGGTACCTATAATGCCCCTTTTCCACTGGCTCGATTTGGCCAGCCCGGAACAGCTCCGCACGGCATGTTGTGTGTTTGTAACAGTCAGTACTTACTTCCTAGAGGCGGTTGTATAGAACTACAAGGGGCGCTTCCTCCCCTTCTCTTTTTCTTTCTCTTCTTCGGTTTTTATTCTTCTTCGATGTTTTGAGAGAGCTGGATAAGTTGTGGTGCAGTGCTAACGCACAAGTTATCTATCCTGTATGAGAAGCTTAAATAAAGAGACCATGTGGAACCTCCTCGGTGTGTTGTGCCGAATTCTTTGGATTAAGGTGGACAACAGGATCGCATCATTACATGTTGCATTTCCATAGACCCGGTTTTGCTCCGCTGAAGGGAACCCCTCCTGGAGGCGTGGCTTTAAAGCATCATGTGTCGTGCTGCATAACCACGCATGAAACACCCAACCACCAATGTAAAGAAGAAAAGACCGAAACGCATTACAAAAACAAGAAGTAACACGTCTATTGCCTGGGGATTAAATCTGCTGACTACATTGACAATCAGATTTGATGAGTAGGATTTTGACATCAGTTTTATTATTATTATTAAATATTTCACTTTCCCTTTTAAGAGACTTGGAAGGATTTGAATTAGGTCCCATTTTATTTCTAATAGTTGTTGCCTATATATTTAATCAGCTGCTGCTGAATATTGCAGTCTCCTATGGTCGCCAGAAAAGCGTGCACCTCGTCGTTGTTCCAAGGACTGACTTTTCCAGATAACTGCGCGAACTCTATCATATGTTTCTTTCACTCACTTGAATGCATGTTTGAAAATGCCAGTTGTTTTTTTTTTTAACGCTGGTCAATCAGTGAACAGCCGTTTGTTCACGTCACGTACAGTACTGACTCGGCCTCGCTTAGCCCTGCTAAGAAAGGAGGTACCAAAAAAGTAGGTACCGGTACTGAAATAACAGTAATGGAAACGCTCGCGAAGTTGAGCTGAGTCGGGCCAAATCGAGCCAGTGGAAAAGGGGCATAAGAGTACCGAATTCGGTACCCATCCCTAGTCTTAACTGTCCAGTTGTGTATCTGTTCATTTTGCTTATCTCTCACTATCAAGCAACATTTTTGATGATGTCAAGAAATGTGTGTGTAAAGTTCAATGAAGGGGCCCTTGAAATGGTTTTGTGGTTTTGATAACATCATAGCCACTAGGCTCTCAGACCCAGTTAAGCAATAAGACTAAGAGCAAGACTGTTATTTGACCGAGATACCTAGCTGAGCCAAAAAGTGAATCCCGTAACCCTGTTTGTAGTTCCTTTTTAATTAAAGTTCATGTTCAAACAGAGTTACTCTGTTGGAAGATTCTTTCCGTGTCAAGCCTCATTGCCAAGAAGACTGCCAAATAGTATTATGTGAAGTACTAGAAAGGTTAAAATTAACCACTACAATGGAAAATGTTAACACAAAGTATTTCGCTTTTATGACCACTCTTTTTTGCTTAGTATAAAAACTATGATGACAAACATCCCATGACTTGGAGGCACCCACTCATTAATCTTGTCTAAAAACAGCAAGCATTTCTGGAGAAAGGGTGGCCCATATCCTGTTCTTGCGGCTCTGTATAGGCTTTTTTTTGTCTAGACCAATGCTGTAGAAAACAATAGATAAAAAAAAAAAAAAGATTACCTTATGGCTTTCATTGAACAAGGTAAACATGCAGTGCACAGCATAGTGGTAGAGTTACAAATACAGAGGCTATTTTATTCTCAACCCTACCATCCAGGATTCGATTCCTTACCTCGAGACCTTTGTTGCATGTCTTACCCTCTTCTCTCTATGCACACTTCCTGTTTGATTACTTTGAATTAATAGCACTAGGGACAAAAAAAAATCTTATAAAAAAAAGGAGCCAAACATGTCAAACCCTTTTTAAGTAATTGAACTACAATTATTAAACAGATTCATTCTGTACAAATATGTACATCGTGACATGTTGGCCAAGAAGCTCCACAAACTTGGTTTATCTGCACCACCTTGCTCCTGGATCAGCGACTTCCTCACCAACAGGCCCCACCAGGTGGTGAGGATAGGGAAACTCATATGTGCCCCACTGATCCTCAGCACCAGCACGCCGCGGGGTCGCGTTGTCAGCATTCCCCTCTTCACCCTATTCACACGACTGCTCTACAATTTAACCTGTTAAGCCCTAAGGGGTTTTAGAGCAATTTCCGCCTGAGATTACATACCTTAAATAAATCAAGTATAGCTCCACAACTACAAGGACTACATGCAAACTTTTGGTACCTGTGTAAAGGTAAGACATAAATGAATATATTACCAGTGGAACCACTGTTGCAACTGTTACTATGTCTAATTTGTTCATTATTAGACACAGAAAATGTTCTATTTTTTGGCCCTCGCCTAAATTTTTTTCTAAAAAAACATTGGGAAACACCATGAAAATCCTTTGGAAATCCTCGGAGAACCCCAAGGTTGTATTTATCAACATCTTGACTATAACTGCAGCACATTTGGACTGAATCAGTTGAAGCATTTATGTTCCACAAAGGTTTTAGTGGGCAATGGGGCAGGCGGAGCTGGGATTTCGGCACTGTTTTGACACATTTGGCTAAACTGTGCCGAATGCGTTTTCCACCTCATAAAAGGGAATCTGGTCAAATAAAAGTACTGATTACCATTGTAGGAGTCATTCTGCATATACATAGCCTTTGGTCATGACATTTAGCCTGTGTATCATCAAAATGTAACATTGTGCACAGCATAATATCAATATGATGAATAAAAAACAAGTTGGATTGTATAGTTTTATCTCCAAACAATGGGATTTTATTAAAAACAAGAATTTTCAATTTTTCTTTGTGCATTTTTATTTGTGTTCTGGATTATGGTCCGAATGGTGCTTGCACTAATAAACAGTTTGAAAAGGCTTAGCGGTGACCAGGATTTTGTGGTGTCAATTCGTAGTCCTGGAGGATGGCTCGGTGTAAATGTAGGTCCTTTGTGGTTCAGTATCGGGCTCACCTGGAGAGTGCCACATGTCCGTGTTGACATCACCAGGTGGAGGGGTATCCTGACTCGTCCGCCTCGAGCCTTGTTTCCCTCTCTTTGCTGGCCTGGATGAGCTGCTCCTTTGTCTTGGGGCAGAAGCTCCCTTGTGTTTCACAGGTCTTGAGGCACTATGTAGATGATGGGCAGGTGGCTTATACTCATCTTCTGCACCATCGTCACTGCAGAAACAGAGAGAAATATGCTCATGACTAAATTTGATTCAGCTTTTTTCTAAATGGCATGCTAAAAAGGATGTTGCATCTGACGCTGACTTACAATAAGCTTAGGAATACAATGCTAACACTGTAATGACACATGGGCTTATTTTGTAACTACAATGGTGTGCAGAATAGTCTCACCTCAAAGAAGATGATAAAGACTCAAGGGAAGTGGTGGGAGGCTGGGTCCTTTGAGTTTCAGACGGTCCTGCTTGCTCCTGGCTGTAAAAATACAGAAATAGGGTTGTTCTTTTTCTGATTACAAAATAATAAATTATTTATTATTGTACTGCAAAAATAACTAAACAACGTAAAACAAAAAACAAGTCTGTAATGCTGTAACAGTAAAGTGGTATTGGTAAAGTATCAATGACGTTACAGCTTCATAACATTCCTTGAACCAATTCCACATACAGGTAAATGTTTTCCCTTTGTTCTGCACGCAGGGATGGGGGTGTAGTGTTGTTGCACGGAGGAGTGTAGTGTTGTTGCAAAGTACAAGATAAATTATTTGTTACTGTACTGCAAAAATTACTAAACATAAAAACCAGGTCTGTAATGCTGTAACAGTAAAGTGGTCTTGGTAAAGTATCAATAATGTAACAGCTTCATAACATTCCATTTTCCCTTTGTTATGCACGCGGGGGTGGGGATGTAGTTTTTTGCAAAGTTTTGCGATTACAGGATAATAAATTGTCTCAGAATTTATTATTTTGTAATAAATTATTATTTATTATAAAGTAACAGTATAACTTACTTGTGAACTGGGTCCATAAGAAAAGAGTCCTCTTCTTCCTCCGCTTCAGAAATCTCGCTGCTGTCCGATGATTTTTCTATTTCAACATCACTGTTGTTCCAAAGTTGTTCTAAGGTTTCAAAAACGGTCATTTTCCTCTTATGTACCATTATAAATATTGGTGTTCAAGGGAAAAAAAATCACCACCGAAAGATATGAATGCCAAGCGTTGTCTGGAGCGGTGTGTAAAACACGCTGGGCATAAATCAACTGTGAATCCGGATTTTACTACCTGCGTTACGCACGGAAATTGCGTCACCGGACAATGTCTCATAAAGTCACATAATACCCCGTTGGAAAGGGGAGAGTCTGTAGTTTTCAATGATACCAGCTGTGGGGGGTGTGGCAACAAAATCTGTGTTTACTGTAGCATTTTTCCGGTTTAGTCAGCAACGGTGGATCTTTAAATGGCATCTTGTGTTTTTAAATTGCTGCAAAACCAAAAGTATTTGTCAAAAACTAAGTTTACAACTCGTTTTAGAAACATTAAAGACTCATCTTGCAAAGGGTTTAGAAAAAACATTTCGGCGTTTGACCTACTTTTAGAGACGGCGAAAGATGAACGTCATTGTTTTCGGCCCGCCGGAGCGCCGGCCGGGCTTAGAAAGTTAACAAAACTAACCTAGTTGTGAAGTTTGCGGAAGACACCGCTGTGGTGGGTCTCATATCTAACAATGATGAGAGCCACTAAACACAAGAGGTCCACAATCTGACTCAGTGATGCTCCCAGGAACAACCTCATCCTGAACACCGGCAAGACCAATGAAGTGATAGTGGAGGTCAAGGAAGACTGAACACTGTCCTTCACATTTCCTTTGACCTCTCCTGGAATGAGAACACCTCCCACCTGGTTAAGAAGGTCCAACAATGGCTATTCTATCTCAGATTAGTGAAACAGACTGGACTCTCTACTCAGTTGCTCACAAACCTTTACAGGGCCACAATTGAAAGCATCCTGTGCCTCAGTGTGACAGTGTGGTATGGGAGCTGCACACAGGAGAGAAAGGATTTAGCACAGGTGGTAAGGACAGCACAGGGGGGATTGTGGGATGTCGTCAACCGGATCTAGACTCGATTTATGCTGCATGAGTCCAGAAGTGGGCCAGACACATTGCTACAGACCACACCCACCCACTTTGTCCCACTTAATCGTTTTCCATGGGAAACGATTTAGAAACATCACATGAAAAACAAATAGACTCAAAAATAGTTTATTTCCAAAAGCAGTGAAGGCAATTGTCCCCCTGCATGCAGACACTAAATACCCATGCTGACAATCAAACAAACCACCAGCCCATCTCAGACTGTTTGAGCACGAGCTGCAATTTATGTAAATACTACAAACACTACATGCAACATTCCATGTACATATGTTCTCTTTTCTATAAGTGTTTTTAAATTCTGCAAGTGTTTTTAATTTATGTCTATTCAATGCACATGAATCTATGGAGCCGAGTCTCCTAAGATCCCTGCACTTGCCCGTCCTGATGACTTTCGGCCCATAGCAGTTACATCTGTCATCATGAAGTGCTTTGAGCGAATCATCAAGAACCACATCTGTGCCTCCCTTCTTGACACCCAGGACCCTCTGTAGTTCGCATATACAGGTGCTGGTCATAAAATTAGAATATCATGAAAAAATGATTTATTTCAGTAATTCCATTTAAAAAGTGAAACTTGTATATTATATACATTCATTACACACAGAGTGATATATTTCAAATGGTAATTCTTTTAATTTTGATGATTATAACTGACGACTAATGAAAACCCCAAATTCAATATCTCAGAAAATTTGAATATTGTGAAAAGGTTCGATATTGAAGACAGCTGGTGCCACAGTCTATTCATCTAATTAACTCAAAACACCTGGAAAGGCCTTTAAATGCTCTCTCAGTCTAGTTCTGTAGGCTACACAATCATGGGGAAGACTGCTGACTTGACAGTTGTCAAAAGACGANGGTCAACCGCTTCATGAAGGTGCTCTGTGCACAGGAAACTAGGGTTGTTGGAACACAAGAGACTAGTTCCCAGCAAATATGTCACATGTAGGAAACTTAGAGGCTGCCTAGAAGTTCAGAAAAATGACCAGCTTGGCTGCTTACAGACTTGCAGTTGACCTGCTATTAACTCGTGTAGGCTTGGACGTTTTTGGGGCCTTGGAATGTCAACATCCTGCCACTCAAGCAAATAGCATTTGTCAGTAAAATGTGGGCTATAGCGTTTACTTGTTCGAGTACCAGGCCAACTTCAAGTTTCATAAATGTTTCACTATCATTTCCTGTCAATCGGAGGACCTGCCAAAGCTGCACCCGGACATTCAATGCCCTGGATTCATTACATGTGGGATAAGTATGGCAAAGACTGACTGGACTCCTTCAGCATCCTTGATGAACCACCCACTCACACAAAAAGTATTGGCCACCCATTCAAAAATGTGGGGGAGATTCACAAAGAGTGGACTGCAGCTGGAGTCAGTGCTTCAAGAACCACCCACACACAGAGGTAGGCAAGACATGGTTTCAGCTGTCACATTCCTTGTATAGAGCCACTCTTGAACAAGAGACAGCGTCAGAAGCATCTTGCCTGGGCTAAAGACAAAAAGAACTGGGTTGCTGCTGAGTGGTCCAAAAGTTATGTTCTCTCGATGAAAGTCAATTTTTTGAATTTCCTTGGAAATCAAGGTCCAAGAGTCTGGGGGAAAGAGAGGAGGGGAAACAGAATCCACGTTGCTCTTGAGGTCCAGTGTAAAGTTTCCACAGTCAGTGATGGTTTGGGGTGTCATGTCATCTGCTGGTGTTGGTCAACCCTGTGTTTTCTGAGGTCCAAGGTCAATGCAGCCATCTACCAGGACGTTTTAGAGCCCTTTGTGCTTCCTGCTGCTGACCAACTTTATGGAGATGCAGATTTCATTTTCCAAACAGGACTTGGCACCTGCACACAGTGTCAAAACTACCAGTACCTGGTTTAAGGACCATGGTATCCCTGTTCTTAATTGGCCAGCAAAACTTGCCTGACCTTAACCCCATAGAAAATCTAAGGGGTATTGTGAAGAGGAAGATGCAAATATGCCAAATCCAACAATTCAGAAGAGCTAAAGGCCACTATCAGAGCAACCCGGGGCTCTCATAACACCTGAGCAGTGCCACAGACTGATCGACTCCAGGCCACGCCGCGTTGTTGCAGTAATCCAGGCAAAAGGAACCCTAACTAAGTATTGAGTGCTGTACATGCTCATACTTTTCATGTTCATACTTTCCAAATTGGCCAACATTTCTAAAAAATCCTTTTTTGGTACTGGCCTTAAGTAATATTCTAATTTGTGAGATACTGAATTTGGGGTTTTTATTTAGTTGTCAGTTATAATCATCAAAATTAAAAGAAATAAACATTTGAAATATATCAGTAGGTAATGAATAAATATAATATACAAGTTTCACTTTTTAATGGAATTTTTGAAATAAATAAATTTTTCATGATATTCTAATTTTATGACCAGCGCCTATATTTGCAAAAAAACAGCCACCACAGAGACAGTTTCTACCCCAAGCTGTCTCTCTGATTAACACAATGAACACCTTACAGGCAAAGTAGCCAGCTTTTTCCCCCTTATAACCCTGAGTAGGAGCAAGCAGGTAAAAATGATGGATCTTTGAAAAGCCTAAAATCTATGCAAGAAATCAGCACACACACATTAGTAGCCAGTTAAAAATAAGCAGACAGTCTAGCTTACAGTGGCTCTCCACACCTGCCCACTGGATTTATGATTATTTTTCCTAATAAACAGAATATCCTGGCTTTGTAATTCAGACTGAATCCACTGATCAAACAGTTGCAGAGGCAGGCATTCTGTCATTCTCTGTGTGACCTTTTTTTAAAGCTCATCATTAAGGGTCCTCTGTCTGTCCACTAAAAACCAATGTGACACCAATGGTAACAAAGCTATGCATGACTGTTAGATGAGGTGGAGGACTGCAGTGCAGGACTAAATAAATAAAGTGCCACAAAGGCATTACCTCACTCTGTCAAACATGCTTCACCTCATGCAGTAAACATCCACCTGTGTGTGTGTGTGTGTGTGTGTTTGTGTGTGTGTGTGTGTGTTCCTGTCTTGGAATCACAGTGAGAACCATTTTCCCGATTTCACCATCAAATTGAGGACCGTTGGTACCAAAGTGAGGACATTTTGCTGGTCCTCACAACCTATTTTGCTAACGGTTAGGTTTAGGACTAAGGTGTGAATTGAGTTTAGGTTAAGGTTAGGGTTAGGCATGCACTGGTAATAGTTAGGTTTAGGGTTATTGTCAGGGTTAGGGCATAGAAAGGGTTGAAAATGACTGAAAATCAATGGAAGTCAATGGGAGTCAACACATGGTCCTCACTACATATAGCAAAACAAGAGTGTGTGTGTGTGTGTGTGTGTGTGTGTGTGTGTGTTAAATTAATGCATACTGTAGTAATGTGTGCAAGTACCTTCATTAGACGGGGAGTTCATAGTCTGCTAGCCCACTTAGAGCTTTATTTTTTTCATTCTCTCTCCGTGAGAAGAAACAAAGCTCCTCCTTACTCTACGCAGATTCATTTTTAAGTTATTATTTTCTCCTCCCAGCATTTACCTGCAGTAATTGTGACATGAATCATTTCCAGCAGATAAGAAGTCAGCTTTTCGGTAACAGCTACCCTATAAAAGCCAAAAAAGTGTTCTTATTTCCCATAGATCAGTAGATGAGTTTAGAAGTAGATGTTTCATCTATCAAAAATTTTCAGTGATTCTAAAGTCCTACATCTGCTTTGGTTTTACTTTTAACACGTAGTTTAAAAAGAAAACATTTAGGTGTAAATGTGGTGACTGTACCGCTTTTACCAATGAACTGCCTTATTTTGCTATTTTGCAAAAAGTAATCAGTAAGAAATTCTCCCTGGAAATGCAAAGTAAGCTTAGACACACCCTAAAGAGACTCACAGCTGTAATTGGACCAAAAGGTGGTTCTATTGAGGACCAATATAAATGCATGCCACACTTTTCAATTTTTCTTTAAAATTTATTTTAAAGGTCGTAAATCCTTTCCTTTTTACTTCACAACAATGCACCACAATATGCTGGTCTATTTTAAAGCAGAAAAGGAAGGGAGTTCAGTTCCGGGTTCTTTTGGGTCGGCAGTGAAAGAGATACACATCTGAATGTGAACTTTGCTTTCTCAGAAAGGGAGAAAGGTGAAGCACACTTTAGTAGAAAGCCCAGAGATGGCGACACCCATACTCTCTGTGGCATGAATATTTACACGAGTACAGCTCAAAAAATTTAAATGCTGTGAAAAAGTTCAATATTTTTCGCTCATATTCAGAAAGTGAAACTCATATAGATTCATAATACATGGAGCGAAATAGTTCAAGCCTTTATTTGTTGTTTGTTATGATTTTCTGATGATTAAAGTTTACAGATAATGAAAACCCAAAATTCAGTGTCTCAGAAAAGTAGACTATTGTAAAAGTGTTATAGCATAGTCATAGAAAGTTGAGTAGAAGGAAAAAGTGTGATAGGAAAAGTTGCACCAGCAACAAGGATTGAGTTTAACATGGAGTGGACTGAGGCTGGAGTCAGTGCATTCAGAGCCACTATGCAGAAACGAATCCTAAAAATGGGCCACAAACGTTAGCCCTTTTGAAGCCACTCCTTGAACCGGAGACGTCAGACGCATCTTAATTGGGCTAAGAGGAAAAGAACTGAACTGTTGCTCAATTTTGTGTGTGGAAAAGCTGGATCAATGACTATGGTGTTACTGTGCTTGACTGGGCAGCAAATTGGCCTGAAATGAACCCTATAGAGATTCTATGGAATATTGTCGAGGTAAGAGACGCCAGATCCAATACTGCAGATGACCTGAAAGCTGATATCAAAGGAACCTGGGTTTCCATTACACCTCAGCAGTACCACAAGTTAATCACCTCCATGCCATGTCGCATTGGTGCAGTAATTCATGCAAAAGGAGCCCCAACAAAGTACTGAGTACATAGAAATTAACATACTTTCAGAAGCCTGACATTTCTGTTCATAATACTTATTTTATTGATCTTATGTAATATTCTAATTTTCTGGGACACGGAATTTGGGGTTTTCATTAACTGTAATCATCAAAATTGCAAGAAATAAAGGCTTGAAGTATTTCACTCTATGTGTAATTAATATATATAATACAGTATATGAGTTTCACTTTCTAAAATAAGTGAAAAATATAAAAATATGTTATGGCATTCTTTTTTTTAGCGGCATTTTTATATCTTGCTGATGATTCATATTAATCTGGAACATTTTTCTTACAGGAATTTTATCTACCTGTTCTTAGCTTGACCCAACACTGTATAACATTGTTCTGCACCGCATCTTCTGAAAAGCGAAGTTTACATAAACTTGTCAGTTGCAGACCGTACATTCTCTCCATGAAGCCACCTTCACCACATGAAGCTACGTTCCCAATTGAATACTAGACACTTGCATCATGCATACCTACACATACATTTTGTGATCAACAAGATTGGTGGGGCTATTCATTACGGAGTCCTTTTTTACCTCTTTACTGATTTTTTATATTTCTTTGGGGCATGTCCTAAATATTTGTTTAGCTGAGGTAAAGCCTGTTTGAGTTTCATTCTTGTTTTCAAAGGTTGGTTTGGTAGTATTCTTTTCCCCTAATAAATTAAATCATCATTCGAAAAATCTATTTTGTATTTACTCAGCTTATCTTTGTCTAATATTAAAATATGTCTGACGATCTGAAACATTTAAGTGTGACAAAAAAGCAAAAACCGAAGAATTCTAAGAGGACAAATGCTGTTTCATGGCACAGATTTCTAATAACTTTTTTGTACCCAAACCTTTCTTGTGCAGGTCTATCTATGCTGTAAGAAATGAATGCTTAGAGACTCTGTGTCAACAATCCTAAATGAATTGTTCTGGTATCTGAGACAATAGGAAATACTTTAGTTTGAGTAAATTCTAAAATGTTCTGTTACTGACTCTCTCCGTTAAAATGTAGTTAATTTCACAGAACCATCTAGGAAGTCAATGTTAACAAAGAAAAACATCTTTTAAGGACATGATGACCTTGTAAAAAGATTGACCATTGACCATTTATCTTTCAGTCTATCAAATATCAGCAGTTAAAGTAAAAGTCTTAGCAAAACTTTTTGGAAAAAAATCTCAGCAGTCTTGTTCCTTGCATCTTTTTTTACTAAGAAACACTCTCAGGTTGCAACTCATGCCATTTTGGCATATGTGTTAACCTCATTATAAAATCTTAGATGTTAAACATTTTGTCCTAAAGATTTACGGATGATTTAAAACAGTCTCGTTCAACCTTTACAAGATTAAACGCATTTATAACCCCAAAGGATACAAAGGACAGCAGACATGCACATAGAAACTGGTTGGCATTTTTTATAGCTAACACAATAAACACAAAACTGAAAAATGAACAATGAAAAAAGTTTGTGAAATGTTAAAGCACTTTGTTAGGAACATCAAGGAAAGCAAATCCAATTTAATTTTGCGACCTTAAATCATAAAGAGAACTTTCCATAATGGTTTACATTTAGTTTTGAAAGTTTCACTATGCAAGGGATTCATCACTTCAACCTGTGTTTGAAAGTAAGAAACTGCACAGTAAGCAACTTTCGCTGAATTCAGTTAAAACCTTCGTCACTGGGGGGAAATGAGACACTGTTTGCTTCATCTGCACCAAGATGTAGGGATCCCCAGTAGCTCTTCAGCACTCTGGAAACAATAAGAAACTCAGGGCTGAGGTCACCAATGGTTTACACAGTCTACAGAGAGAACTATTTTTAAAAGGCTCATCACTCATTTGGGGTATTTTGCTTGTGAAAAGGTTGAACATTAGAAAGCTAAAAAGCCTTGATGTTATCAAACATAAGCTTTTGCATAACAATGCAAACTTGCCCTTAGTTTTGCTTTTACAAAGGGGTCTTGCTTATTTCTTTGTTGTGGGGTTTTTGTTTTTTTTTTGTGCC
>JAHHUM010001757.1:0-12595 GCA_036173005.1 Crenichthys baileyi
TCCCTTTTCTAGAGCTGTTTTCCCCTAAGCCTCAGTACTCATGTACACTGTTAAATGACATAAACCAAAATACTTTCCGTGAAATTTTCCTTTTGCTTTATGCTACCTCACGTGAAATTAACCTGTAAATATTCTGTATTATATATATTATATATTATATATATATATTGTTATATATATATATATTATATTATATCTGTCTCCACCGGCACAGCCCTTTTTTAAACTTTTTTTGTATTTATTTTCTCTAAATTTGCACTACTTGCCTGCACTGTTTTTGTTCTGGTTTTTTTGGAAATTTCGTTGCACCCATGTGGAGCAATGACAAATAAAGAATTCTGATTCTTCTGATTCTGATTCTGATTCTAATCCTCTTGCTGCAGCCAGGTTCCTGTGAGGCAAAATAAATCAATCTGATTGTCACAAATCATGTCACTAACTAGCAGTCTTTGAAGAGAGAGATCTTATGTTCAGTAAGCCATATTTAATTGTTTTATTTTTCTTTTTAGTCTGAGTTGTGTTTATTTTTATGAGATTTTCATGATTTCCTCCTTTTAGATTATTTTTTAATCTATTCAATTTTGACCGTGGGCGAGACACTGTGTTAATAGGGTAATGGGTGGGTAGCAGTACAGAAGCTGCAGAGAGGAGTGTTAAACTACGACCCTGCGTCCTGGTCTGAACCCTGGGTTGTCAGAGTTTTGGAGAACTAATAAATTCGTCCAGATTCCTAGAAAGAAGAGCTGCTCCATCCAACATGGGATGGATGCCGTCTCTCCGGATCAGACCAGGCTTCCCCAAAATGTTCGTCAATTATCAATGTAGCCCACATCGTTTTCTGGACACCACCTAGACAGCCAGCGGTTGAATGGCAACATATGGCTAAACATGTCGTCACTGGTCAGGTAGGATTTGATGTCGCCCGTTCTGGACCCTGGCAGACATTTGACTATGGTCGCTGGTGTCTCTAGTGCCACGTTTCGTATGGAGCTGCCAATTACCAGAGTTGGCTTCTCAGCGGGCTGGAATCTAGGACTATGCTTTCTACGTACCATCACCCAGGCAACCTGAGGCCCCGGCTGCGCGGGCTATGCTGAAGGACTGCTACGGGCAGTTACCCTCGGTGGCTCGGCGCTGGCTAAGGGGCTTGGCAAAGGGGCCTTGGCTATCTGCTGTTTTTTTAACAGCGCGGAGCCGGGTCTCCAATTCCGACACCCTCGCTTCCAAAGCTACAAAAATGCCACATTTATTACACGTACCATTATCACTAAAGGAGGCAGAGGAGTAACTGAACATCTGACACAGAGAGTTGGAGAGAGGAGGAGACTCAGAGAGAGAAACAGCAGAACGGGTAGCCATGGTGGAGTTAAAGCTAATGCTAAGCTAGCGACCCATTACCACTACTTGAAAAATCGTGTAAGACACGAAGAGTCCCCAAACGTTAAATGCAGCAACAGAAAGTATGTGTTTTAACGTGCTTATGTATTAGAGCAAGTAAGAGAAATCAAAGTAGAGAGAATTCAGATCAAACGAGAGAGCCTTCACACACCAAACAATCCACCAACAGTGAAAACAGGAAGTGACAAATACGCCTTACCACGCCTTTACCAAAATCAAGCCAAAGAAGGCTGTTTCTCTGATGAGCACTTGACGTAGATGTAGGGACAAGGAGCTCAGTGCTTGACAGGCACTAGATTCAGGAATTTACCAAGGAGTTTAGTAAGCTACTGCAAGTGATGACTGCAGTTTACAGTCTAAAGGTGGGGATTGAATGTAGCCATCACTGATGGATTTATAGCACCTGACTGAACATCAGAATCTGCTATTGTTTTCGAACACTACAGGGAAATTTTAGGGGTAGGACAGGAAGATTATAACTCCCTTAGCCTAAATCACTTCTCAAAATAAATATATTTATGAAAGGAACTTTAGTTTATGCAATTTAGAACATAAAATAACCTCTAGTCACAAAAGTGAAATCCTTAAATTCAGTGTTTACTGTTACATCAAGTTGAGGAATGCAAAACTTTCCTTGTGAAATGCTGAATAGTTGGCAATTTAAAACGTTTACCGGACCCAAACCGAGAAACAGAGTTAAAATACAGATCAAGCTTGGTAAACATGCCCTTTAGGTTTTTTTGACACTGTCTATTGCAAGAGTCAGTATTTGTGACTGGAGATGGCCACCTCCTGTTTTGCTAGCAGGATTTAGCACAGACATTAACCAGCTTAGGTTTAAAAATGATAAAAATTAATTCAAGAGTTAATTGCAGGCAGTTTATTAGTCAAAATCTCTTTTGCTTAATACATAATATTGGCCTCACAAATACATATTATACACAGAAATAAAAAAATCTGAATTATAAATAGAGTGATTAAGATGTTTAACACAGCTAGGGGTTTATGATAGAAACTGTTAAAGCCATATGACATAGTTTAAAGATTGATATTTTATTAAAGATACAGTTTGACTGGTTGTGACTTGATGTGATTAATAACCATACATTAGTAGTTACCTACCATATAAAGTAAAAAACCATTAAGGTTAATGACGAAGTTAAAATCTCTTAGAAATTTTTGACGAAAATTCAATCCGGAAGACTCCCTTCTACGGTCCAATGGCTCCTCCATGCGTCTCCGTCCATCCAATCAGCGTCAAGTCCGCACCTTCTCTTCAGCCAATCATCTCCAAGGCTTTGCTTTAAAGATCCTCATCGGCAAGATTCTCTCGCTCTTCCGCTGAGCTTTGAATCAGCAATCATGTCGGATTACGAATCGGACGATCTAACCGGCTCTGCTCCGTACTTCATGGCGTATCCTCCCCCTACCTCAGCTAACCGTAGAAGCACTCGGCTAGCCTCCTGCCCTACCCTACCCTCTCCGTCGTCTCAGTTAAGGGCAAGCGGAATTATTCCTGGTTCAGATGTCGAACCCTCTCATTTAGTCCAACTCGTCAAGCTTCTACCTCACCATGACTTGCCTTTCTCCCCTCCCCCTCCTCCTGTCTCCTCTGGGAAACATCTCCGGAAGTCGGTTAATCCCCCAGCTAAACACCCTCGAGGTTGCCCAGCTCCCCCTGATTCTTCCCCAGCTCCTCCCATAGAACCTCCATCGGCTCATGCTTCTACATCATCAGCCCCGGTCATTCCACCTGCATTCATTGCTTCCATGGACTCCCTGCAATGCTCTATTTCTTCCCTAATGCACCATCTCCAGAACTTCACTACCAGCACTGCCACATCTTTAGGTGAGATGTATTTCTCCACTTCTCTGTCTTCATACATATTTCAAACCCCTCCAAGTTTGTTTTCATCGTTTCTTTTCACATTTAGACAGGCCCTACATTCCTATGCATGCCAATGTCTCAACTAGTCTCCGCTGTAAGATTCTTCAGGGTCAACTCGTCAACCTAGTCTCCCTTATCCTCCCATCTCCTGAAGTCGACCATTGTGTCACTTCCTCCAAAGGCTTTACTGCAATATATAAATCTGCGGATCCTCGCCCGGCCAAGGATTTATCCTTCGGTGAATTTGTAGCGGCCTTCATATATTTAGAGACGTTATTTATTCAGTTTATCCGGAGCGCAGGGTGGAACTCGATACCTATGTCTCCCTCATTGCAGATTTGCATCTTAAATATGGTTGCTCCCTGTTTTTCAATTATCACAAATATTTCTCTTCTAAAGCCGCATCCACCCTCGCCCAGATGGGCGTCTGTCCAGATTGGTCCATTTTAGACATGGAAATTCTGGTTATGCTCACCCAAGCCTCCGCCTGTTTTACCTGCGGCTCAGTGGGTCATCAACCCTACCATTCCTTCCTCATTTGACAATCACACCCACCCTCGACCTACCCGCCCTACAAGCTCTCGGCTTCAAGACCGGCACGGGAAGTGCTTAATTATAAACCTATATGTAATAATTTCAACGAAAGTTCTTGTTTCCCAACTGTTCTTTTCTCCATATTTGCAGTTTCTGCAAGGAAGCTCATCCAAAATCTGTCCGCCCCCGTCGCTTATCCCTCTTCAAACCCCCTCGGGGATCCTACATTTAATTTTCACTCATCTAGCAACTCCAGTCAATATTCCAGAATTAGTGTTCCTCCTTTCACTTCACCCTGATCGCTAGTTTTCAAATTTTCTCATCACCGGCCTCTCACAAGGGTTCCTAATAGGCGTCCCTTCCTCAATCTCTAGCACTCTGGTTTGCCCTAACCTGCAGTCAGCGCTTCTCGATCCGGGTACAGTAGCTCAACTTTTCCTCAAAGAGGTTTCCAAAGGTTTCATGGCAGGCCCATTCAATTTTCCCCCCTTTTCTCTTTTCTGCGTCAGCCCTCTGGGAATAGCCAGCAGAAAATATTCAGGAAAGAAACGCCTTATTATTGATCTATCTGCTCCTTACTCAGGTCCCCAGCCCAGCATTAACTCCCTCATTCCTAAATCCCCCTTTTCCTTGTCCTATGCTACGGTGGATAAGGCCATTAAACTTATTAAGTTAGCAGGACAGGGAGCATAGCTTCCCAAAGCTGACACCATGGATGCCTTTAAGGTTTTGCCAGTGCATCCTTCTCAGTGGCACCTCTTAGGCATAAAATGGGATCGCCGCTTTTACTTCGTGGTCAGGCTCACTTTCGGCTGTGGAAGCAGCCCGTGTCTCTTTAATAAGTTGTCAGAATCTTTATGCTGGATTCTCCTGAACATTGTTAAGCTCCCCTCCGTCCTTGAACTCCTCGATGACTTCCTCCTTATCGATTCTCCTTCCCCCTTTCCCGGCTCCTCCCTACCAAAGCTCGTTCGGTTGTTCGAGCAAGTAGGCATTCCCCTGTCCCCAGAAAAGACTTCAGGTCCAGCTAGGAAAATCGAGTTCCTCTGCATTTCTTTGGACTCGGAAGCCATAATCGCCTCACTGCCTGAGGAGAAACTGGCTCACATCCAATAAGTCTCCCAGTCTTTTCTCTCTTCCTCAATCATCTCTAAGCGCCAACTGCTGTCCCTACTGGGCCATCTTAACTTCACCATGCGCATCATTCCCCAAAGCCGTTCATTCATCTCCGTCTTCTGGATCTGGCTAATTCCATTCCCTCTCTCCTAGACTCGGTTTCTCTGGATGACCGCTGCCGCTCAGATTTAGCTTTTTGGTCCAAGCTTCTTAGGAACTGGAACGGACTTTCTTTTTTCTATAATGACTTCTCTCACTCAGCCGACGCCTTTCAGTTTTTCATGGGCGCAGCCTTGTCCGTAGGTTTTGGGCGGTTCTTTAAAGGGGAATGGTTCGCGGAAGGATGGACCCCATCTTTTCCCCAGTTCGAATCTTCTGCATTTTATGAAATTATTCCTATCGCTATCACCTGCTGCATTTGGGGCCCCCTTTGGAAATGGAAACGTTGCCCTATGCGACAACACTGCCATGGTCGAAGCCATAAATAAAGGCCGATCCTCCTCCAAAGCCATTATGCCGTATATCCGCCGCATTACCTGGCAATCACTCACTCACAATTTAATTATTTCTGCTCGCCACGTCCCTGGTTACTCTAACTCCATCACTGATGCTCTCTCTCGCTTAAAATTTCAGTTCTTCCGCAGCCTGTGCCCGTCTGCCAACCCCTTTCCCGCTCCGACACCACCCCTAGAAGATCTGAAGGTGGATTAAGCCCCTCTCTCCAACCTCTTCTTTTGTCAGCAAAACGTTATTCTAACTCCGGGTTAGCCCCATCCACATTGAGATCCTATTCCTTTGCTTGGCACACCTTCTCTAAATTCTGCCTTGCCCATCATACACCCCTATATCCAGTCCTTATTCCAACAGTTCTAGCTTTTATAACATTCTGTTTTGAACACCGTCATTTCAAATTCCCATATATCCGTAGCCTGGTAGCAGTTATCAATTTCTTTGCAAAACAGCATCTCTTCGAACCCGCTCTTAGCCTGTTTTCAAATCATGCTGTCAAATCATGCTGTCAAACTCCTTTTCAAAGGTATTGCTAAACATTCTTCTCCGCATCCCGACCCTTGAAGGCCCGTCACACTTCCCCTTCTTAAAAATCTTATATCCGCTCTTCTCTCTAGCCCGCTCTCTCCCTATCTCAAATCTCTTCTTTCCAGCGCTTTTATCGTAGCTTTCTATCGTTTCCTCAGGATAAGTGAATTTACATCCGTAATAAATAATTTGATCCCTCAAGGGATTTATCCTTTTCAGATCTTAAATTCTATCCTGATCATTTAAAAGTATTTCTTAAATACACCAAAGGAGAAGGCCTTCTGCCCTTTTTGATCCTTGTTCGAATTTGCTCCCAAACGTCACAAATTAAGCCCTTAGATCATGCCCCTTTTTCTCACCCCTGAAGGGTCCGCTCCCTGGTTTCTCTATCAATTTAGAAAAATATTAATCCTATGTAACCTGCCACCCAGTCAATTTTCAGGCCATTCATTTAGAATAGGGGCAGCAACTACTGCAGCCACCCGAGAAATTTCCAAGGCTTCACTGCAACAACTCGGCCGCTGGTCATCTTCATCCTTTTCTTTGTATGTTTGTCCAGACTTCCAATCAGTCCTTTCTGCTCAAAGATCTCAAAGTTCCTAGGTAAGAATTCCCATTTCTGGTGGTGGATGGCCTCCTTTTCATTTCATTTCCTTTAATCAATTCATCTAACTCCTTTTTCTTTTTAAGGTCGCTATTCCAGTATTCGTCAACCCCGTCAATCATTCCTTCATTCATTTCATCACTTCACTCTGTTCGCCAGCAGGTACATTCATTCTCTCTCTCTTTATTTCACCCTCTTCACTCTCTCACTTCTCCCTCTATTCATTATGCCTCTGCGGCTCGAGTCACCATTTTTCACATTGCAGAGACATGTAGTAATTCATATGGCTTTGGGGCCAAATGCATTCATCATCTCGATGCCCTCGCGGCTCAAGTCATCATTCCTTGTTTTCTTCATTCAATCATCAACTCATATGCCTCCGTGGCATAACGCATCTGTCCTTAATCTTTGTATCTCAAACCTTCAATTTCGTATTCTTCTCTAAATTAATTCTACGATTCTCCGCTCTCCTTCTCTTTCATTTTGTTGCTTTCTAAAACCCCTTTTCACAACTCCTTCATCTTGTCCGCTTTCTATTTCTGTCAGCACCACTCATTTCCCTCCTACCCGTAAATCTTCATTCATTTCCGTAATCAAGCTTAATTCATCCTCAACCATATTCTTCTTTTCAGAACTCCCTCCTCATGCTTTCTCATTTTCAACCTTTCACTTCCCTTCTCTAAGTCCTTCATTAACCCATCATTATTTCAGCCTCGGCCGGCCTCGGCCCATTTTTGGGGGGTAGACATCTCTAATTTAATCCTAAAAATACTTATTCAAGCCCTCTTCATTCACAGCATTCAGGTCTTCCCCCGGGGTCTGAGCGCCAAAGAAATGTATATAAAAATAAACTTCTAATAGCCTTTCTTTGTATTTTCCATTTGTGAGTCTTACAGGATTGAATTAATAAATAAACAAGTCTTGGAACATGTCTTCCAAGAAAAAACAGCAAAGGAAGAAAATGAAATCTGTACTGCTTTTTATAAATGATCAATCAAATATTTATATAACATCAAACTAACCTTGCTCAAGACCTACAAGGCTTTTTTGAAGTTTTTAGATCATCCCCAATCACATTTAACTGCCAGGAATAAGTTCAAGACAGGGATTTGCTAACACCTATATGTACTATTTTTTAATTCCTGATGAAGCTAAATAAATAACCTTTGATTATTTGATGTCCTGACAGATGGTGTGGGAAGTTGCCAAAAAGTGCGGAAACTGCTTACATTTGGTACAGTTAATTACTGATGAAGCTAAATAAATAACCTTTAATCTTCTATGGAAGTCATAAACATTTACAACAGTAATTAAACCATTTAATCCTTTGATCTTGGAAGTCATAAACCCTTTGATCCTCTGACCAGGGGAGCATAAATCATATGACATGGGGGCCATAAATCACATTTTGACACATTATACCTACTTATTTCTCTCACATCCAGGCACACTGAGAACACCAAATTTAAAAAATGTCTGGACTGATATTCACCTCTAGAACCTTTTTACTGCAGGGCATCAATGTGAACTATAAGCTTCGTACTCTTCGTCTATTAATAAAAATAATTATTTTGTTTTAAATGAGTCGCTATTAAATTTTTATTCAGAACAGAGCACACTAGAGGTGAGAAATAATGAACCATTTCAAAATTCTGAGAATTCTTACATCTGTTTCCCTAATTAGAGGCTGGCAAAAACTCTTGATTTGGGTAGTTGTTTTTATCCACCACTGAGCAAACACTATAATTTGCATAAACAAATTACATTTGTCGGTCCGTGATGTTTGACATTACTCACAACAGCCACAGCATTGGAGGACAGCAGTTCCTCAGGTGACATGGAAGAAAAGTAGGCGATGTTGGTGAGCGTGTACACGAAAGTCACCAGTGGAATGGAGATGTAGATGGCTCGAGGTAGATTCCTTACCAAATCCACACCATACAAAGATGATACATTAGTACACATCTTTTTTAAGACAGAAGGTAAATGAAGATGTTCATTATAACCTGGGAAATAGCATCACAACATTATTTCGGCATGGTATTTAGATTTTTGCATCTCATTTTAAGCATATTAAGCATATTATTGGGACATTTTGAGCTTTAAAAGTAACACCAATTACTTGAAGTTGCTGTAATGTTACTGCTTTAATGGAGAGACTTAAACTTAATCACTGTAAATAGGCCCTACCATAAGAAGAATATGAAAAACAAACAAACCATACATTTGCATGGATTGAGAAAATTAGCTACAGACAACTAGACAGCTATAAAGGGGACATACCATGCTTTTAAATCCTTCCTTTTCACAATTAAATCATTCAGTTGTGGTCTATATAAAGTGGAACTGCAATGCTTTGGTCTGAACTCCTTGTTATTGTAGTTCCAAAGGCCCCTCTTTTACTCCTGTTCCCAGGTGTATCTGAGAGCAACTCGTTTTGGTATGGCCTCTTCACACCCCAACCCCCTCCAGGTGAAAGTGTTCAACTCCACCCTGTTTGGCCATTTTTGCAGTTTGATAACAGATACAATTATCTAGCGGCGCAGAAACAGGACAAAACAAAGGAAAAACTGTTTATGTAATATTACTATTCAAAACCCGCAGTACAGTTATGTCCTCAAGGAGCTAAAAGCAGCACACAGCGCTGACATATGCAGAAGGCATGATGCTACTGCTAACAAAACAATGGCGCAATACCGCTTTGCTGTATCTGTCGTTTTCATAGACAGACGGAAGTAAGTAAGCACTTGTCCTTGAAGTGCTTTGTGCAGACAAAGAAGAATTCCCCTCGTTGATGTAGCTGCATTTCCATGAAAAATAAAATTTAACCAGGCACTTTGAAGAGGTTCTGATCTGATTAGTGATGTGTCCAGTGTGCTTTGAAGTGTGTCGAGTAATCCAGGCAGATTTTTTTGTGTATCGAGACTTGTGTCGATGACGTTTGTTGTGACGTTCAAGGCCTGGAGAGCAGGTGTTCTGTCCGAACAGCATACAGATCAGACTGGCATACCTTGTGTTAATGCGCAATGGCGCATGATTCCCCTTGTTACTTCGAGCCATCAGGTCAGCATATGGATGAGCAAAACGGTAAGCACATGATGTTTATGATTACTTTTGAAGATAACGGTAGGGCTTCATTGTTTGAATTTTACAAGTATTAGGGCCATGCTAATATATATATATATATATATTTTAGTATAATATATATTATATATATATATATATATATATATATATATATACATACATATACATGCATTCAGGTATCCAGGCCCCCCCAAGACAACCATTATAGCAGGATGCTAAAATGGATATTATAACTTGTTTTAATGAAAATAAGAGCATAGCTAGCTCAACCAGAGACAATGCTAATACTTCACCAGTGGCGGGGAAGGCCAGGGCGGAGCGGTTAGCAAGGCAAGTGCAACCAGGCACTGCGGCCACGAGCACTTCCAGTCCTCCCCTCTGCTTGCAGTGACAGCTGTCACCGCAGCCCGCAGTGTCAGACACTCCGCCACCAGATGGCAGCAGCAGCAGCATGCATCACTTATATCCAGATGACCTCGGTGTGGATAAACCTTCACAAGTGTGCCTTGAAAATTATCCTGTTTGACATTTCTCTGGGGAAAAAAACGCAGCTTTTCTTTTGCGTGGTACCAAAACAGACCCTGGCTAGAATATTCAGTGAGCATGGATGCAGCATACTGTTTCTCTTGCAGACAGTTTAGTTCTCACACATCATCATCTGACTCAGAATTTAAAGAAATAGGCTTCAGAGGTTGGAAACATGACTTAGAAAAAGATAAAGGACTGATCAAGCATGGCTCCTCAAAAAACGTATATTGTGTGAGAACCTTTGGAAAGAGAAAATAATGCACATTGACACTGGTTCTGAAATCACAACACTGGTGCACAAAGAGCAGTTGGCCCACAACAGATATTGTGTGAGCTCAATCATTGACATTGTGACTTTTTTAGCTATCAATCATTTCCCTTTCAGAGGTGACACTGAAGCATGGGAATCAATGGGACAGACTGGCTGTGGTTTATTCTTATCTTTGTTTGAGTGTACCATAGAAAAAGACACAGAGCTGGCTAAAATAATCCTTGCTATTCCCAGGAATGCAACATACACAGGTCATGAAATTCAAAATGAACTCATAGGACTCATGAGTCAACAGGTGACTGAGCATATTTTTGAGGAAATAGGCAATTCTTTTTACACAGTTAAAGTGGATGGAACCAGAGATCCAACAGGATGTGAAAACCTCTCTATTATACTGCGCTTTGTTGATGACAGTTGTGCTGTAAAAGAGAGCCTACTGATAATTGCAACAGCAGAAGCAGATGATGCTAAAACTCTCACACGGACACTTATCTCAGAAATAAGAAAAACTGGCTTGACGACAGACAAAATAACCAGCCAGGTTTATGATGGAATCTCTCTTATGTCAGGGAAACTGGGTAGGGTTCAAGCAATTCTGGAAGAGGAACTTGGCAGAGAAATCCCATATGTACACTGCTTTAATCACCAGATTCATTTGGTTATAGTTCATGTCATGTCTGCTGAGAGGGCTATTGAAGATCTATTCAGTGTATGCAATGCCCTGTTCAAGTTCATACGAAAGCCCACTGTTGCAGCTTCATGTCAGGGAAACACACTGAAGCGCTTACTTGAACAGCCCTGGACAGGACCCCTGGCAACAGTGGTTATTCATAAATCCTTTCAGGAGATTGCTGAAGTGCTGGATCAAGTTGAAAAAACAGCATGCATCGTTTCCAGCAGACACAGGGATGGAGGCATCAGGACTGCGTAGTGCTCTGTCCAAACCAAGCTTTAGATTTCATGTGCTAATTGTGCAGAAGATTCTGGCAATTCTTGAGCCACCTAACAGGATTCTACAGTCAGAAGAAATGTCCAGCTTGTGAATTGTGCCACAGAGTGCATTTTGGCCCTGCGCACTGAAGAGGTATTCATGGAGTTGTGGAGTGAGTGTGGTAGAACACAGGCTACTGACAGTGTCAGCTAGCAGAAACCTAAATGATTACGCTGTGGAGCAGACTTTAGGAGCAAGAGCACAGGAAAACCAGGAGATCAAAGAACAACAAAGACAGCTGCATTGATGCTGTTGCAGGGGAAATTGCACATTGTTTTGGGGAGCGAAACAACACATTGATGGAAACTATTGCCTCTCTTGATCCAGAAAGTACCTCCTTCCTGGACCCTGAAAAAAGTTATGCCTAGTGTCCTCACAGCATTTAAGGCTGCCTTAACCTTTGGAGCCTACACAGCCCTGTGTGAGAATTATTTTTCCACTTTGAAAAATGTGTTCAGCGAGCGCAGAAGAACCATGTCACATACCCGGAAAGCTTGTTTAATTCAACTTGCCTTTGAGAAGGATCTGACCAGGAAATGCAAGACAGAATGGAAGGACAGACTTTTAAGGAGGTTTCATTCATCTGGGAAACACAGACTGCAGCTGTATTAGATCAAATCAGGTCAGTACAGCCAGAGGGATTCCTTTCTCATGAGCCTGAAAAGATGCTGCAAATGAACTTGTTCTGTGCATTTACACCACAGAGAGGCAGAAAATCCCAATACTTGTGTTCGATGATGTTTTAAAAAGGATTTTCCACAGAATTTGAATTTGCATTTAAGGTTTGTGTAAAAAAATGTAAAATAAAAAGTTTAAAATGTTCAGTTTTTAAAAAAAAAACATTTCCACTTTTCTTAAGTTGAAGTTGATGTACAGTTGTCTTCAGGTTTTGGGAGTTAATGTGTTTTAAACACAATGATTATAATGCAGTGCTGATTCATTTCTAAAATTTCTGCAATGTATGAGCTAAAGTTAATGCTAACCTGAGCATAATTACTCAGCATTTTTTGGTGACTGATGCACAGTTACATGTCACTGTTTAAGACATTATTCTTTGTTTTGTATTAATAAACATTAATTTGAAAGGTTACATAAATGATTGTTTATGTAATTTATATTAAATAAAAATACCTTTTTCTG